>CM030862.1:10412805-10525305 GCA_018105865.1 Metaphire vulgaris | reverse complement strand
CTTAAGCGCCGTAAAATTTATCAATATAATAAAAAAACTCTTGTAATGTCAATGATGATTCAAACAGGAGTTTGTATTGTTTTATTGACCGAATGACTGACTGATGCAACATGTTCATAGTAATATTTTAGAGCCATGCCAAGTGGGGTAAAGGGAGAAGAATCAGTTCAGTGGGGAGAAGAATTTTTAATTGTTTCATTATGCTAGATAAGTTAGTAAAATAAGTTAATTAATGACACCATGAAACTTCCTCTCTTGTTACGTGTAGTAACAGACCAGTGCCTGGAGTAAAAATTATTCGTTTTAATATAGAAAAACTGCGCCAAGTAAAAAAAAAGTACAAAAAAACGCACGCATGCACACATTTAACCCTATATTGCCTGGTTAACCCTATATTCACTATGTTGCCTGCAGTAAATATTGTTCAATAAAGAGTTAAAGCTGGCATCTGTAGGAATTACTAGAATTTACAGCGACTAGATACTGTAAAATTCGACGCTATATTCTAGTTAAAACGTTTTACGCGAATCATTATCGCTGCATACAAAAATTATTCGTTTGAATATAGAAAAACTGCGCCAAGTAAAAAAAGGTACAAAAAACGCACGCATGCATTCGCAAACACACCCACACACTCGTTCGACCGTCAGTAAAATCCGCGCCGAGAGGAGAGTTGCAGCGACTGGAACACACAGAGAGACAGGATATCAGAGTCAAGTGAAGACCTAGTTCCTAGCGACTGGCGAGCGAACTAAACGACTTGTGATCAGCTCCTTTCTCAGCTGTTTCACTTCGGACGTCAGCTCCCGCAGCTGTTTGTTGACGATCGCGATGAATCCGGTAGATTCCGTTTCGCCCTGCGCCTGCTGGACCTTGCGCTGATGCGACGTGAGGTACCTCTGGATCAGCCTGCTCATCATGCCGCTATAGGCCTCCTCCTCGAGCATCTCCCTCTGCTCGTCGTAATCACCGAAGTGGCAACATCGGATGCAGTTGAATGCCGCAAACGACACGCCCGATTCGGTCTTACGGTCTTCGGCTTTTTCGGCTTTTTCGGCCGCCGGTTTCTAATCCAAAGTCCACAAATTCGACAAAATACAATGCTCGTTTGAAATTAATGTTAATATCAAAGGCGCGTATATACACCCCATAGGCTCCGCGCCCGTAACGGAGAACCGAAGGGTTAGCGCCTTCAGTTTTACATGGCAACGGCCGAATGAGGGCGGTTGCCAGCCCTTCCATCGCCGCCTTTCCTTCCACCGAGTTAACACCCGATGTACAGAAACAACCGAAAAGTTTCTGCGCCGCGGCCGGGAGTTGAACCGCGGACCTCAAGACTGGCAGACCAGTGCGCTAACCACTACTCCACCGCGCACCCACTGTTGATATTAAACCGAGTTTATTTCCATTAAATCATAAGCACAATGACATGGGCTCCCACAGAAATTTTTCCAGGAGGGGCAAAACATAATGGCCATGGCTATGCCACAGAAATTTTTCCAAGAGGGGGCAAAACACTTTTTAACACAATGGTCATGGTTAATCTTTTAGCAAGGTTTTCACATTTTAATGGGAAATATTGGAATTTTTTTCCCAAGAGGGGGCAAGTGCCCCCTCTTGCTCCAATGTGCGGGCGCCCATGCACAATGATCATGTATAGAAAAATAAATTGAATATTATATAAATACTTAATTGCACTATATTGCTACGGGTTAACATAGCATAATTCATAATTATTCCAAAATGATTGTCGTGAACATAATCTAAAACAGTGGTTCCCAAGTTTATCTGGTACTTAATGTGCGAGCCATGTTGTTATCACATTCTAAAATGTAGTCTATTCTCTCCAGGTTCTTATGATGAAAATCGCGGTTCGATATACTGTATAGGGAATGTTACGAGTAATGTTTACAAAATTACATAAGTTGTGTACTATTATTATTCTTAACTTCCAGTAAACAAATTCTAAGCTAGAAGTCCTTCTTCTTCTTCTTCTTCTTCTTCTTCTTCTTCTTCTTCTTCTTCTTCTTCTTCTTCTTCTTCTTCTTCTTCTATATAAGTTGTGTACTATTATTAGTTTTAACTTTCAGAAAACAAATTCTAAGCTAGAAGTTCTTCTCCTTCTTCTCCTCCTCCTCCTCCTCCTTCTTCTTCTTCTCCTCCTCCTCCTCCTCCTCCTTCTTTTTATTACTCTTAGTCTTCATAATAGTACAGCAATTCTTTGGTGCTTACCGTTTTGTTTTTCTTTATCTGTCTACAGCGCGCCACCAGCCACAGTGCGAAATGGTAGAATGTGATCGGCTTTGGCAAGAGGTTGAAGGGGATCGGTAGGTAATCCTCGGATACGAAGAAACTTAGCCAGATCTTCACACGGACGAACGGAAGGACGAAAGGACAGGCGGAATAAAGAAGCCAAAAAACGCAAACGCAGCTGAATGAATGAACGTTTAACAGATGGATAAATGGTGACAGATAAATCTATAATTAATAATAATAATAATAATAATAATAATAATAATAATAATAATAATAATAATAATAATAATAATAATAATAATAATAATAATGATCTCTTTTCTCTTTATGTGTCATCCTCTATCAGAAGATTGAGGCAATCATGTTTCTCCAATTTTCTCTCGGCTATAATAATAATAATAATAATAATAATAATAATAATAATAATAATAATAATATTATTATTATTATTATTATTATTATTATTATTATTATATAATAATAATAATAACGCGATTGCAAGTGGTTTAGGAGACTAAGTTAGCATGTGTCAAAACCACTAGAGAGAGAGAGAGAAAGAGAGAGAGAGAGACAGACAGACAGACAGACAGACAGACAGACAGACAGACAGACAGACAGACAGACAGACAGACAGACAGAGACAAAGACAGAGACAGAAACACAGACAGAAACAGAGATAAATACAGGCAAAGTAAAAGCCATTTCCATCTACACTGTACTGTAAATCGCCAACAGTCAACATTTAATAAACCCAGTCTCTCCCAGACGGCGTTCGAATCCATTTATCGTGTCTGCTGTTACTGTTATTTCGTCGAAACTCTTCACAAGCCCTTACCTTATTATTATTATTATTATTATTATTATTATTATTATTATTATTATTATTATTATTATTATTATTATTATTATTATTATATTATAAAGGAATGCTTGGTTTTCAGGAAATTCTTCCCATCAGGCAACGAATTCTTCCGATATCAACAGCGAGGACTGGACTTACGTTATTATTATTATTATTATTATTATTATTATTATTATTATTATTATTATTATTATTATTATTATTATTATTATTATTATTATTATTCCAGGACAATTTACCTTGGTCCGGTTGAACTTCCACTCGGTGTCCGCGTTCAGCAGGACACTGGTGTAGGCGCTGGTCAGCATGGCCACCAGCATGTTCATCAGGGCGACCACGCAGAACAGGTAGAAGGCGGCGAGGAACATCGTCCCGACGGTCTCCGTCAGTCGGTGGGCGTTGTAGATCGTCAGCGTCTGGTTGCCGATCAGCACCTTCTGCTCGGGCACCACCACCTTGGCGGTCTCCGGCCCGGTGTAGCCGAAGAAGCCCCAGTAGAGGCTAGCCAGAGCCGATATTAGAGAGGTGAACGCGGTGTTCTGGACATCGGTGGCGTCGTCCTGGCGACGAACGTTGCCATGGTACGGCTGAAAGATGTTGCACAGACCGACGGCGAACGAAGCGACGATCGTGAGAAGAATGGAAAGGAATCCGGCCGTATCCCTGACCATCTGCACCATTGACACCTGTTGTAAGAGAGATAATTCGTGTTAGAATGTTGATATTTGTTATCGCTCCTTTTCTTCCTCCTTTTCCTTTTCCTCTTCTTCTTCTTCTTCTTCTTCTTCTTCTTCTTCTTCTTCTTCTTCTCATCATCATCACCACCATTACTACCACCATCATCGACGTCATCGTCATCATCATCGTCATCGTCATCATCATCGTAGTCGTCGTCATCATCATTAATTCATTAATTGCAGCGGGAACGCTTCTGAGTAATTCTTTAGAAGAGGCGCAATACAAATATTTTCTTACATTACATTACATTGTTACATTAAATTACATTGTTACATTATATTACATTACATTGTTCAGCGTGCACAATGTCTAATTTCACTACCTCATATCAAATCGCCGAACTCATGAATTAGCTGCGAAACTTTTGTTAAAATGGTTTACGATTAGCGACTTGTGCCAAAAAAGGTGCTGGTTCACTTCTTGTCCAACAACTACATTCCCCCGAAGCTCGACATATCCCCCCACTGCTCCAGGTCACAAATCGCACCCTGATCATCATCATCATCATCATCATCATCATCATCATCATCAGGGCGCGATTTGTAGGGGGAATGGGGGAATCTTCCCCCTCCGCCCACTGCCCAACTGCATCCCCCTTACTGCTACATCCCCTCACCACCACATCCCCACACTGCTACATTTCCCAACAACTACATCCCCTCAAGCTCGATATATTCCCCCCACTGCTCCAGGTCACAAATCGTACCCTCATCATCATCATCATCATCATCATTTGCCTGGCTGATCACATACCTTCACCATAGCCATTTTAAGAGAGGCTGAGCGCCTAAGAATAAGCAGCTACTGTTGTGCTGCTTTCCAAGGCGCTATAGAAATCCACGAGATTTTACTTTACTTACTTACTTCATGTCATTTACCATTAGCATTCCGATGGAACTGTTGAACTGGAAGAAGAAGAGCAGCTTGAAGAAGGCGGCGAGCACGGCAAAGGCGAATATCAGCTCTCCGATGATGCACGGGTCCCACTCGTTCCACAGGTAGCGCTGCCAGTATTGCGATCCGGGAGTCTGCTGAACCTGATAGGCGGACAGGGCCCAGCAGATGAAGGTGGCCGAAAACAGCGTCAACATGACGCAGTCGTAGACGTTCCAGACGGTCTGCAGGTATTTAGTTATTCCGTGGAACCACAGGTAGAGCAGTGTCTTCATCCACATCGCCACGACGAAGATTATGATGACGATCTCGAACCCCGTCTCCGGAGGTCCTCGCAGCCTACTCTCCATTTTCTTGTAGTTCTGTATTTTGTCGGCGAAAAATTAATAAATAAAACGCCAACATAATAATAATAATAATAATAATAATAATAATAATAATAATAATGATGATGATGATAATAATAATAATAATAATAATAATAATAATAATAATAATAATAATAATAATAATAATAATAATAAAGGGCTTTTTAGTGGGAACGCATGGGAATGGCGTTCCCACTCCTTTTTTGCCAGAATGTATATATAATTATGGATATGTAATAATGCGCTTGGGAACGTACAGGTACGACGTTCCCACGCCCGTTTTTGTTGGTGAAAAAGGATGAGTTCCCAAACATTTTTTCTTAGAAAGGAGCACTAATAATAATAATAATAATAATAATAATAATAATAATAATACCACTACTACTACGATGAGTAGTAGTAGTGGTAGTGGTAGCACCAGCACCAGCAGCAGTAGTAATAGTGGTGGTGGCAGGATAGAATAGTGGTGGTAGCGGTAGTAGCAATACTAGCAATTGCGTAGCAGCAGCAAGTAGTAGTAGTAGTAGTAGTAGTAGTAGTAGTAGTAGTAGTAGTAGTAGTAGTAGTAGTAGTAGTAGTAGAAGTAGTAGTAGTAGGAGGATGAGTAGTAGTAGTAGTAGTAGTAGTAGTAGTAGTAGCAGTAGTAGAAGTAGTAGTAGTAGGATGATGAGTAGTAGTAATAGTAGTAGTAATAGTAGTAGTAGTAGTAGTAGTAGTAGTAGTAGAAGTAGTAGTAGTAGGAGGATGAGTAGTAGTAGTAGTAGTAGTAGTAGTAGTAGTAGTAGTAGTAGTAGTAGTAGTAGTACTAGCATCAGCAGCAGCGACTAGACGAATACCTGAATGAGGATGAAAATGAGAAAGACGAAGTAGGAGGCGGCACTGGACAGGTATTTGTTGACGGGCGTCTGAAACGAGCGCGCCAGTTTCGTCCACGGACACATCCAGCAGATGATGGCAATGAACGGATAGAGGAGCATTCGGTAGAGAATCAGGTAGCACATGCCGACGAAACGGACCGAACGAAAGGCCGAGAACGCCTGCAGCCACTCGTTGCACAGAACCTAAAGTTAACGGAGTAATAATACTTAATTTAACCCCTTAACTGGGGATCCCGGATATATCCGTCCATTTTACATTGAGTTACAGTTAAATACCCAGTTAAGAGGTTAATAAATAAATAAATAAATAAAATAATAATAATAATAATAAATAATAATAATAATAAATAATAATAATAATAATAATAATAATAATAAATAATAATAATAATAATAATAATAATAATAACGGACTTCTATAGCACCAGTTCTAATGCCCAATAATAATAAATAATAATAATAATGCACTTCTATAGCACCATTTCTAATACTCAAGTGTATCAATCGATGGTACTTCAAAATCCATCCGCAGAAGACAAGGTCATTCCTGAGATCGGTCAGAGGGAGAGAGTAAGACAAAGGGAGCGACAAAGGGAGCGACAGAGGGCGTGAGGCGAAAGACAAAACGACAAAGTTCTTCAAAAGCAAACTAGCGTCTTACACTGTTTCAAAGAATCAGTGGCGTAGCCAGGATTTCCGGAAGGGGGTTTGGTTTAGATCGTGACAAAACTTTCCAAAATGTTTATTATTCTTCCTTTTTAGAGCTGACAAGCAAAAAAGGTCGTCACCTTCGTATTTTTTCTTCTTTGTTCTATTTTCTATGGTACTTAGAGAAATTTTTTCATTTGGCAGCCAACCAAGGGGGTTTGACCCGCAAAATCGCGTCCGAAAAGGAAAAATGTACGGAGAACCGAAGGGTTAGCGCCTTCAGTTATATACGGCAACGGCTGAATGAGGGCGGTTGCCGGCCTTTCCCTCGCCGCCTTTCCTTCCACCGAGTTAACACCCGATGTACTCATTCACAGCTGAGTCGACTGGGGCGCTTGGACAGAAACAACCGAAAAGTTTCTGCGCCGCGGCCGGGAGTTGAACCACGGACCTCAAAGATTGGCAGGCCAGTGCGCCAACCACTGCTCCACCGCACACCAAATCAAGCAACCAAGTAGACAAAATCTTGTTGACTTATATAGCGCTTTCGAAAGAAGTACCGCAGTAGCTGCATATTCTTTATATATATATATATATATATATATATATATATATATATATATAGCCATAGGAAAGACAGAGAACTGTCGATATACTTTTCAGTTATATTTAACTAAGCTGCAAGCGTGTGACTGGATGGTTGTCATTAATCAACTGTGACCACCTGTTGGCAGTTCGGATGAGTGACGAAACTCTTCAGGTTGTAGTCCACTGCCTTGATGACCCTCCCGAACTTCTCCCTCTTGTACAGCGTCTTCTCAATACCGGATCGGACGCTAAGCAGCAAAGTCACTTCATCCGTTGTGCGGCACAGACTCAACATCTCAACGGCAAAACTACAATCAAAGACCGATTCAACAACATTAACAGTTAAAACTAGTCAATAATAATAATAATAATAATAATAATAATAATAATAATAATAATAATAATAATAATAATAATAATAATAATAATAATAATAAAGGCGTTTGCGACTGCCCTCAAGACGCACTTATTTCGCGCATCTTATGAACATTTGTAAATCGCTCTTGATTTTATCTCTAGCTATGTTATAGCGTTTAATAAATCATCTAGGAATAATAATAATAATAATTATTATTATAATAAATAAAGAGCACTAATAATAATAATAATAATAATAATAATAATAATAATAATAATAATAATAACTAGAGGAAGAAAGAGGGGGAATAAACATTGGAGGGAAACTGATACAGGCCATACGTTTTGCAGACGATCAAGCGATGCTAACAGGGAGTAAAAGAGAACTATACAAAGAATAATGGAGAAACTAAATACAACATCAAAAGAATATGGCATGAAAATAAACACGCTGAAAAAAGTTCAGTTCTTTTTTTAAACTATACAAATCAAGTGCAAAATATTAGCGATGATCTTTTTCCTTGTCAGGCTTTAAAGAAGAGTTATGACCTTTTACCATAAAAACCGTGGGGGCCGGGGGCCATTTAAACTCACTGGCGGGCCGGATGTGGGTCGCGGGCCGTAGGTTACCGATCCCTGCTCTAAGACTATCAATCCACCAGTGTTTATTCTAGGCCTTCTCTGGAGGGAACTTCCCTCTCCAAAGTTTTAAAATCCCCAGAAAAAAATTTATATGTTGTCTGGGGGATGGAAATTTCCCCCTTTCAAAAAGTGTGGAGACTCAGAACTTGTCCCCCAAACATTTCAAAATCCCCCCCAATGTCAAGGTGGCTAGAATAAACACTGGAATCCATGGTACTCCAAATCAATCAGTAAAAGACCAGGTCATTCCAGCAGAGTGCCCGCTGGAATGACCTGTGAAGGCGAGAAATGGCAAGAAAGACTTCGAAGGAAATGTTAATTGAAGGCATTATAGACAGACTGGAAAGGAAAGGTAGGACATTCAGGACAGTGATGAAAACTGGGCATAGACAGTTGACATCTCTGACGCATAAGATTTCTTAGACGTCGAGAGGTTTCCTTACCTTGCGCACTTTTGCGCCAGCAGAGTGTAATCACCCTTAAACTCCGGTTCCTCCTCGGCGTATTCCAGGAGCTCTTGATTCAGCTCGAACGCATCAAGAATAGGGTCCGTGGAGGCGAGACACAGGTAGGAAGGACTGCAGACCGATTTGTATCGGTTGATTCGAGCTATTGATTCGTTAAGGAATTCTTTATCCCGACGATACGTTCTAAAGAGAAATATATGTCAGTAATAGTAGTCCACGACCTGCTTTGAGAAAAATTTATCACTGCACAAAACTCGGAAATTTTTTTGGACACCCGCGCAAATAACAAGCAAGAAACAGGTCGTCCGGAAAATTTATTACTGCACAAAGCACAGAAAATTGCATTTTACCACTGCACATTTTCATTTCATCACTGCATAATTTGTGTATCACTGCACGTTAAGTTAATTTAACCCCTTAACTGGGTATTTAACTGTAACTCAATGTAAAATGGACGGATATATCCGGGGTCCCCAGTTAAGGGGTTAAAACAGGCCGTGAACTGTAATAACAATTTCATTTCTAATATTCTTTTAACGTAAATGCAACGCATGGATGACAGACTACGGCAGAGAAAGCATCCTGACAACTGCCAAGTTCTGCAACTTCTAATATCCAATGGTATCAATTGGCGATGGCGATTAGGCTAATAAATATACCACATGTTTGTTCTTTGTTCTTACTCTATGTCTGTGTTCAATGATGGTTTTCTATTTGGAAAATAAGCTTCTTCAAAAAATTATAATGCCGACGACAGAGAGAGAGAGAGAGAGAGAGACAGACAGACAGACAGACAGACAGACAGAGAGACAGAGAGAGACAGACAGACAGACAGACAGAGAGGAGTGAAGCAGCAGTGTTTATTCTAGCCACCTTGACATTGGGAGGGGGATATTGAAATGTTTGTGGGGGACAAGGTCTGAGTCTCCAAACTTTTTGAGGGTGGGGAATTTCCATTCCCCAGCCAACATATAAAAAATAAGGGGGAATTTTAAAACTTGGGGGATTCCCCCCCTCCCGAGAAGGCCTAGAATAAACACTGGTGAAGCAGTACTACTGACCTGCACTTCTCGCTACACTGACAGTGAACTGGATGCGGTCTTTCCACCGTGTGCCCGTTTTCCAGCAGGATCCTCACCAGATTGAAGTTGTCCTGGTGGCAAGCGAGGATCAGCGGCGTGATGTCGTCGGTGTAGTCGACGCAGTCCGGCACCTCGATCTTCCTTCCCTCCTTCACCGCCTCCGCCTCCATCGTCCGCTTGTGCTCCAGCATCAGCTCGATGGCAATCAGGTTGCCCTCCTCGACGGCGTGCAGCAGAACGTTCCCGATGGCCAGCGGAGGCCGGAGGGCCAGCAAGTGTTCGACCATCGGCAGGTCGTCTCCGATGACGGCCAGGTGGAGGGCCGTGTGCCCCTCGAGGTTCTGTCCGTTCGGATCGAACTCCGTCCCGTGTTCGTCGAGAAATTCGTGGACGGCCGTGACGTCGTGCGAGACGACGAGGGCGTGGAAGCGCTGGAGGTGGACGCCGGTGCGCGGAAGCAGAGAGCTCGGCAGCGCGGTCACTTTCGTCGCGTGACTCGTGGTGTAGAAAGTGCCAGTGACAGTAGTAGTACCGTGCGATACACCGCCAAACCTTGTATACAGCATCGTGATCACGATCATCAGAATCATCATCATCGCCACCATCACCATCATCATCACCATCACCATCATCATCATCATCACGGCCACAATCATCATATTCATGACCATCATCATATTCACAGCATCACTACCACACCACTACCATCATCATCATCATCATCATCATCATCATCATCATCATCATCATCATCATCATCCGTCATCATCAGCAACAGCAGCGGCAAGTAAGTAAGTAAAGTAAGTAAAACACGAAATTTCTATAGCGCTGCCCGAAAGCTTGGCGCAGTGCACCAGCTTATTCACGAACGCTCAAGGTACAGCAGTGTTGACTCCAGTCCAAAAACTACAAGATTTTCGGATTAGCTTGGGAGATAATAATAATAATAATAATAATAATAATAATAATAATAATAATAATAATAATAATAATAAGAAGAAGAAGAAGAAGAAGAAGAAGAAGAAGAAGAATGCACTTCTATAGCACCAGTTCTAATACCCAAGGGCATTAATCGATGGTACTTCAAAATCCATCCGCAAAAGATCCAGGTCATTCCAGAGATCAGTCAGAGGGAGAGAGGGAGACGGACTATGGAGGAAACGCCAATTGAAAGAGATGTGTCTTAAGTCTGGATCGGAAGATGCTCAATGAATTGGAAGATCTGACAGCCGGAGGCAGGGCGTTCCAGATTTTAGGCCCAATAATAGAAAAAGCTCTCCTACCATATTCAGTGTTGGTAACTTGGTTCTAGGTACATATATTAACAATGAATCAGCAAACCTTGTTGAATGACGATGTTTTGGGTGATTCAACATAGATTTTGAATATTGAGGTTGGTCAGATTGCAGTGTTTTAAAAACCAGGAGATCAGTTTTAAATACAATTCTCTGTTCGACCGGCAGCCAGTGTAACTGTTGAAGAACAGGTTTAATATGATCATGCATACGAGTTTTTGCAATGGCTGGGGCAATAGAGGTCTGAATCCTTTGAAGCTTTTGCATATTAGATCTGGTCATACCACTGTAAAGGGAAGAATCTACTACTGACAAGGGTGTTTGCAAGAGGAATCAGAGCGGATTTTGGAACAAGAACACGAATTCGTCGAATGTCTCTGATTAGCAGATGAGCAGCTCTGCTGACCTTATTTAGGCCCTATATGATCGTTAAACGACATGTTCTTATCAAATATTACCCCCAGGCTGCGGACAGATTGACTTAGATTAACTGAAATTTTGTCAAATATAAAGGAATTAATATCTTCAAATTAAATGGGCAACCAAGAAGTAAAACACCGTTTTTGAAGGGTTAGGTGCAAGCTTATTATTAAGCATCCAAGACTGAACGTGATGAATGTTATAGCGCCAGGCCCGCCGAGAGAAATTCCGGGCCCCTGTGCAGACTAAAATTTCTTGACGACCATTTTTTGGCTTGTCAGCCTCTTTTACTGTACTTCTTAAAATAAGTGATTACTGATTACTTTTTGCTTGTCAACCTTTACACGCCGGCCCCCTCCCCTTTTCCTCGCCGGCCCCCATCTACTCTAGTGTTATTATTCAGACTATTGTTAATTATAACTATTCATCATCGCCCCCACCCCCAGACCGCCGGGCCCCTGTGCAGTTGCCCCCTGCCCCCACCTCTCGGCGGCCCACGAGAGACGGCACGCTTCGGACTCAAAATCCATGTTCGAGGTCTGTAACTTACCTAGTCGTTGGTGAAACTCGACCTGCGGTCAGTACCCTCGCTCCGCGAACCATAGTGACTGGAAGTAATCCAAGTCTTCCTACTCGCTCAAAGTTTAGTTTATAGAAGAAATCGATTAATTAAACAAATTTAATAAAATCAATTCTACAGAAAATATCGCTTATTTTATTCAACGTCATCACAATAAGAATGTTTGCGTCACAGATGGAAAAACCATAAATATTAAAATAAAAAAACACCAAAAACATGTTTTTAAAGAAAAATATAAAAAACTTTTTAAAACATTTGCCTCGTTTACAGTCCTTTATTTACCATCCATCCACGCGTCACATTTGACTTATTATATTGAAATAATTTTGACTGACTTATCATCATCATCATCATCATCATCATCATCATCATCATCATCATCGTCATCATCATTATTATAGAAATCTTTATTCACAAACGCAGATAACATAAGATATACATCATTCTTAACTAACTATTATTACACATCCTATAACTGCAACCCCAAGATATCTAAACTCATCAACATAAGCCAGGCCAGATCCATTCAACAATAAGGGAGCACAAACCATTGCATAACGTCTACCAATTCTCATGGCCTTACATATTTTGACATTAAACTTAAAATCTAGGCTAGCAGCTTCAACAATGTTGAATCAAACATTACATATATCGAGTAAACATTGCATACCGTGAACAGAATGAAAGATGAGCAATACATCATCAGCGGTCGATACTCCATAGTAGTAGTAGTAGTAGTAGTAGTAGTAGTAGTAGTAGTAGTAGTAGTAGTAGTAGTAGTAGTAGTAGTAGTAGTAGTAGTCGTAGTAGTAGTAGTCGTAGTAGTAGTAGTCGTAGTAGTAGTAGTAGTAGCAGTAGTAGTAGTAGTAGTAGTAGTAGTAGTAGTAGTAGTAGTAGTAGTAGTAGTAGTAGTAGTAGTAGCAGCATAGTAGCAGCAGCGGCGGCGGCAGCAGTTGTAGTAATTACCACTAACATCATGGCTCATACAATTTTTCAAATAACATTTATGAACTTAAGGAATTGTCAGAGAATGAATGACAGATGTTGAAAATATACGAATAGGTCTATTGTCTCCGTGGCAACGCCGTTGAAAATCACAGTAAACTTAGGCGCTTAGGTTCAGGCCTGTCATTGGCAAGACATCTAACAATAAGCAACCAGCAGATTATAATTCTTGTCAAGCGGCAAATGTCAATCACATGGCAAATGCCATACAAATATCAGTGTCTATAAAATGGAAATGTCATGCATATGACGGTATTATTGCGCTGTGCAAACGGCATGATTGGTCTTGCACCGCGGCTGCAGTATGTAGAAATGGCAGAGAGACAATATGCCGACGCGTACGATGTCTTAATTGGGTTTTCTGATGTTTTCTGCCGCCCGAAGCTATAACTTAATAGTCCAAAGATATTGGCCATGCAGTGGCGGCTCCAGGATGAAATGAAATTCATAGAAAGTTGGTGGTGGGGAGGAATAAAAAGAGAAGGAAAAATCAATAAACTTTGCCGAAAAGGCTGACAATAGGGAATCCCCCCTAATTTTACTACACTTTTACCGAAAAATAGGTTGACAAGTAAAAAGGTCATCCGCAGCCTTTTTCCACGTAGTTTTATTAGACTTTTACCCAAAAATAGGTTTCACAACCAAAAGAAAAAGAAAAATGTCTGGTGGGGGATTCATCCCCACTCATACCCCACCTGGATCCGCCACTGATACTGGCTGTCAGAAGAGGAGAAATCCTACCAAACCTCCTAAAATCCCGTTTATGTTGTTATTATTAGCAGTAGAACGCGTATTGCTGTTGAGCATTGAAGTCGGGTTTCACAAATTATTGTCATTATTTTCTTCGTCCTCTTCGTGCGAAGGAATCAGCTTCCTCCTTCCGCTCTGCTGGAAGCCCAAGAACCGAAACGCGTTCGTAATCGTCGAGTGTCTTCTCTCCGTCGGTCGTTTCGACGCAGTCACCGGCATCGCCGTCTTTCCGTCGGCACTCCCGAAAGCACTAACCGATCGCCCGCGTACGATCGCCTCCCCCTCTACCGGAACGACGGGCGGGCCGACCATCGCCGGGCAGCTGATCCTTCGCAGCCGGAGATTGGCGTCCTTGGCGGTACTGCTGTGTCCGCCGGCGGTGTACAGTTCGTGGAGTTTGGTGGTGGGTGATCCGGGCAGCGACGACCCCATCCGGACGAGGGACACGGCACACGACGCCTTCCGGATCACGTAGTCGACCGTCGGACCGAGGTTGCCTTTGCCGTTGCGTATACAGCCGATGACTATCATGGCGCAGTGCTCCTGCTCGGCCAACTCACAGATGATCTTGCCCGGCTTCTTGCAATAGTAGATGATGTTGATCTTGCCTCGGATCTAAAACAGTGTTCAAATTTCTTGTATAACAGTAACAATAACAATAACAACAACAACAACAACAGCAGTCGTAGTAGTAGTAGTAGTAGTACCGGTAGTAGTAGTAGTAGTAGTAGTAGTAGTAGTAGTAGTAGTAGTAGTAGTAGTGGTAGTAGTAGTAACAGTAGTAGTAGTAGTAGTAGTAGTAGTAGTCGTCGCAGCAGCAGTAGTAGTAGTAGCAGTAGTAGCAGCAGCAGCAGCAGTAGCAGTAGCAGTAGTAGTAGCAGCAGTAGCAGTAGTAGCAGTAGTAGTAGTAGTAGTAGTAGTAGTAGTAGTAGTAGTAGTAGTAGTAGTAGTAGTGTTGTCAAGGCAATTCTTACTCTGGTTGATCTCATCTTTTCTTCGTAGCTTTCTTTTAGAAATTTGACTTTCATCTTCTCCTCGTTCAAACTTCTGTCGCGAATATCATTGACATGGATCGCCATTTCTAGATTAATAAAGAAATCGGTGATTTAAACCGCGTCATTTTTTATAATAGCGGGTCATTTGATTCTTACTGTACACATACTTACACACACACAAGATCACCAGTATTAAACTTGACGCGAATGGTAATAATCAAGTCTCAAACATCAGATTATGAATGAGGGTAACGCATGCATCAGATATAAGCAATGGGTCATCCAAATAACCCATAACCTCTTCGACCCACTCAAACCTTGACCCATAATACCCGCGACCCATTAACTCATTGCCATCTCTAGCACGCAGTGGCGTAGCCAAGGGGCGTTTGGGGGTTAAAACCCTTTTGGCGGCCGAAAACAAAATATTTTTAATGAGTTCCCATGCTTTTTTTTAATTTTTGACGCGATTTTGGGGTCAACCCCACCCCTTGGGGTATACATTTTTCGTCCCCAACAAAAAAACTGGCCATGACCTCATTTTTTGCTTGTCATACTGATATACCTTCGACGGGCGTTTAACTTGTTACAATCATGGTTTCTTGCCCCCCACCCAACCTTACCCCCAAGACGACGCCCGGGGCAAGCTGCCCTTCCCCCGCCCCTTAGCTACGGCTCTGTTTACCGTACTTTACGGAAACTAAGCTTAACATATAGCGGATACATGTAGTATTACAGAACGAACCGTTAGAGGAAATAACGAGAGGTTTGACGACGTAGACGACAAGAGCTTCTTGTTCAGGGGTGTGATAGTGTCTGGCGTAAACTGCTCAAACGGACAGTATAATATAATATCTATATATCAAGAGCAAAGGACTGTCATAAGCAAAACCGTCGGTGAACTTCTGTAGCACCATTTTAGCAATGCATTTGTCAGCAGTCGATGGTTGGTCGATATTCGATTTCAATCGTAATCTTCTATAGTGGTGGTAGGAGTAGTAGTAGTTAGTTAGTTAGTAGTAGTAGTAGTAGTAGTAGTAGTAGTAGTAGTAGTAATAGTAGTAGTAATACAGTAGTAGTAGTAGTAGTAGTAGTAGTAGTAGTAGTAGTAGTAGTAGTAGTAGTAGTAGTAGCAGCTCTAGCAAGGGGGCCGTTGGGGCAACTTCTAATCATGGGGGCCAACCATTTGTTGTTTAAGCAGTAGTATAGGGTCCCAAGCCACTGGGGGCCAGGTGGGGGCAGTGGAGCCACTGAGTAGTAATAGTAGTAGTAGTAGTAGTAGTAGTAGTAGTAGTAGTAGTAGTAGTAGTAGTAGTAGTAGTAGTAGTAGTAGTAGTAGTAGTAGTAGTTGCGACGTGTGTGTCAACGGATAGCTGGTCGTTGTACATGTTTATTTTGACGATTGTTCGGGACTGCTATGTCAGGTATCTACTGTAGTGACCATTGGCAGACAGTGACACCAATCATCTTCTCTGGAATTAGTGATCTAGATTAGAGTTGTCCAACCGTTATGCTATTGCGCCCGCACAAAAAATGTTTAGACCCTTGGCGTGCGAAGCATGTTGTAGCACTTAATATTGCATATAACGGTAATAACCGGTCCTAGAGCTACAATTGTTATTTTCTCAAACTCGGTGGCGGGCCGGATGAAACTGACCTGCGGGTCAAGAAAATGTGGATAAAATTCGTTTCAACGCTCTTCTGAATTTTTGCATATCTATAGCCTTCTGTACATCAATCGTAGAATAGTATCATTAATGAAAAATACAGCATTGGTGTTCTTGGTTGTGATTGCAATGTTTTAACAATCCTTAAAGTTCGTTTTGCTTCGAAATCCAGGTGTGTTCACAATTTTTTGAGCAGTATACTGCACTTACAATCGAAGGCCTCGTCACTGTCATAGCTTCCGTCGACGCCGATAAGCACCTTCATGTTTCTCAGCGACCCGTACAATCAAATGCCCTGAAAAAATACGAACAACTGAATACAAATGGCTGCATTCAGAGACCGCTACCGTAGTAAAAGAGATCAATAGAAACGACGACTCGAGTATATACTGCATCCTGCTGCTTGGAACAGATGCAAGTCACATCCGGAACATCGTTCCTCCAATCAGTGTCTTATCGAGACTCCAGGCATTTGGGGGGGGGGATTGAGGCCTTCGGGGGGATCGACTTGGTTGGAGGAAAAGACACAGTTCAATGCAAAATTTGCGTGTAAGTGCTGGGATTTTTTTTTTTTTTTTTTGGGGTTTGAAGTTTGGGGATGGAATCTTCCCCCTCGTAACATGCCTGTATAAAACACTGCCTCCAATTGACAGAGTCTTAGTGTAGAAGTCTGGACTGCGGTTTTCTCTTTTGATTTGGAAAAATTTGTTATGTTCTACTGTCAACATGCAGACGATCTGATATGCTTTCCGGTCAAAATGCATGGTCAGCAGTCAACCGGGAATAGTTACTTCTCGCCGCAATGCTTGCGAAAACTGTTTTATTATTATTAGTATTATTATTATTATTATTATTATTATTATTATTATTATTATTATTATTATTATTTTATTATTATTATTATTATTATTATTATTATTATTATTATTATTATTATAACCGGTCTGTTGAAGATGTACACAAAACACATTGATTGTGCCGCAGTAATCGTAATATATTGAACTTTTCTTCAGATTGAAAATTATAATTGGCGCTATAAAAACGAGACTCCTTAATTAAATATTCGAGGTCGGGGGCCCCCCGTGCGGCCGGAGGCATTGCGGGCCTTTAAGCGCCGGTCGGGCGCTGCAAGTATCAGCCTTTTCTCCGAAACAGCCCATCAGTGAGTGAACTTCTATTGCGCCAGTTTAGTAATGCGCCTGGTATCAGTCGATGGTCGCTCCGGATTCGAATCGTAATCCCCAATTGTGAAAATATCCAATGAATCCACCCGATAATCCAGTCTCGGTTTGGATGGATGGATGGCATGCAGTAGAGAGCAGGCAAAATATATGACCATAATAAGCCAACAAAATCATATTATTCTAACAGCTGTTCGTAAAATGACAAATTAAGCTCAAAACAGACTAAGATTTGCACTACCTGAGCTATATAAATATGGCAAGATATTCGGGACCGCCAGTGTTTATTCTAGGCCTTCTCTGGGAGGGAGAATTCCCTCAAGTTTTAAATTCCCCCCAATTTTGTTGTTGACATTTTGGCAAGTATATAGTATGACCTCCCAAATGTCTGCCCCTCCCAAATTTTAAGCTCCCCCAATGTCTAGGTGGCTAGAATAGCCACTGGGGGACGGCGAATTCCGAGGGAGCGTGCAAAGCGATTAGCCGATTACTTAGCCTAGATGCATTTTGAAGAAAGAGATATTAATTTTCTTACCGCGCTATATTTTCGCGAGTGACGGCGTGTAGCACGACCTGTCGATTTCAAATTATCTGCTATTCAAGTCGACGTCAGTACAGTAGCAGTGTTGTTAAGATCTACATTTTTGTTTAGCGTGACAAACAGTCAAGCACTGAAAAACCATGATATTATATGATCACGCCTTTCAGGTCTGAGAGATGATCACCTTGCCCTTTTCACAACACGGCGGGCGAGCGGGCGGGCTGCAGTCAGTAGTCGTCTTGCTCGCTACAGCTCACCTGAGCGCAAGGAATCAATACTTATCCCAAGGCGTGCCGTTTGCCTTATTCATAGCCTACATTACGCCGATAGATTATACGGTGTGTTTTTAGTCGTTTGGACATAACACTGTCGTTAGGCATGTATTAGAGGTTGGACAGGCAGCTTCCACGTGCATATCAAGTAGTAATAAAACAAGGCTTTTCTGGGCCTACTGTATTTTATTAGGGACGATGTCAGTGGGTCAGTGTTTAATCTAGACTCCTGGACTCCGGGGGGGAGGAACTGACAAAGCCGGGGGGAATTCTGCTAAAGGCCGCTGTTAGTCCATGTAGCATTCCAAAATTTCCGGGGAATTTGAAATTTCCGGGGGGAAAAGGGCAATTTCCCCCGGAAACGGCCTAGATTAAACACTGCAGTGGGTCATGGAGCAGCTTTGACGGTTCGCGGGGTTTCAGTGACGTGCAGAGGGGGTGGGACGGGGGTGGAGCGGTGACCCTGGCGGGCATCCACCAGAGGGGGCATAAAAACTGACTGGGCGACCGCTCTTTTTGCTCGTCAACACCAGGGCGTAGAGAGTCTAGCGACGGGGGATTATATCGGTATATATACCCCGAAAAATCAGGCTACCTTAAAGTTTTTAATGTGTTTTTTTAAGATTTTCGACGTTTTTAAAAAGATTTATATCCCAAATCACATTATACGCCCTCATTCAAATTCCTGGCTACGACCCTGGTCAACACTCTTTCCATTAAAAAAATCTCGAAAATTGTCGATTTGGCTCCAGGGGCATACACCAGATGGTGGACATCGTAATAATTGACTCGGGGGGGGGGCATTTTTTAACCCGTCAACACCGGACATTCAGCAGAGTTTGCGGAGGAGGGCATCCAAATTTACTTTGGCCCCGGGGTTCACCACTCCCTGCACACCACTGCGCGGTTTTGATTGTAGCGTTTCGAAAACGTTCTACTGATAGTTTCACAAAGTATTTTTGAAAAAGCGTGAAAATAGAGAACGTTAATTTTTCTCCCCCCAAAAAAAATTTCGGATCTTGGCTTAT
Organism: Metaphire vulgaris; assembly: GCA_018105865.1. NCBI lineage: Eukaryota > Metazoa > Annelida > Clitellata > Crassiclitellata > Megascolecidae > Metaphire > Metaphire vulgaris. The sequence continues at coordinate 10,505,791 of CM030862.1, read as the reverse complement.
TTAGCCTCCGAAACCGCTTTAAATCACATTATTATTATTATTATTTTTATTATTATTATTATTATTATTATTATTATTATTATTATTATTATCATCATCATCATCATCATCATCATCATCATTATACCAGTTTAATGGGTGCTAGGATAAAATGTCAGCGGACAAAATGTCAGCGGACAAAATGTCAGCGGACAAAATGTAACCCTAACTCTAACCCTAAACCGTGACATTTTTTCCGTGAAATTTTGTCCGCTGATATTTTGTTCCCATGACATTTTTTGTCCGTGGCATTTTGTCCGCGGACATTTTGTCCGGCCACGGTTTAATGCGTCCATTGCTTGTACGCAGGGTTTACTCGTAATCTAGGCCGTTTCCGGGAGGAAAACTGCCCTTCCCTATAGAAATTTCAAATTCCCCGGAAATGTTGACATCAACTAACAGCAGCCCCTAGCTGACCCCCCTCCCCCGGCTTTGTCAGTTTCCTCTCGGAGTCCGGAGTCTAGATTAAACTCTGCTTGTACGTCAAGAGCCTTGGTCTAAATATGGGTTTCTATCTTTAGAATTTTATGTCTGTTGTTCGAATATTTTTCTCTTTAATAATTAAGGCAGAATCGTCAACAGAAGTTTGCTTTTGTAAGGCCTTCCGATTTATAGCCAAACGCGTCGAATTCTTCCAGTTCTACTTCTAAAGATAGTCACAGGGCCGGCCTTAAGCCTGGGCAAACCGGGCCTGTGCTCAGGGCCCCGCTCTTCTATAGAAACCCCGCGCAAAACCTTTGAAGGGTCGAAGGGCCCCGCGATTGCCGATGATTTACCTTCGTTTTGCTTGTCGCGATTTTTTGCGTACGCTGAAGGGCCCTGCGTTTGGCCTTGCCCGGGGCCCCACGATTGGCTTCGCCCGGGGCCCCGCAAAACGTAAGGCCGGCCCTGAAGATAGACGTTTTATAAATCGCATTTGCATGCAGTTCTATTTTTATTAACATGTGCATCTCTTAAACTTGTATAGATGAAATCTGATTGTCTGACCTTGGCTTACTTAAACTTAGCAGTGATGGGCACTAACTAACTTTTTAAAGTTAAACTTTAACTAAACTTTTTTGGAAATCAAGCAGTTTAACTTTTTAGGTAACTAACTTTTCACTGTAGTAGTTTAACTTTAACTGATAACTAATTAAAAGCAGTTTAACTTATGACTAACTTTTTAACTTTGACATGAGCTACTGTGCTAATAAAACTAGGCTACAAGCTGCAACGAACACGATTTACGATTATAATTTCATGTAGCACAATTTTAACAATAAATATAATAATAATAATAATAATAATAATAACAATAATAACAATAATAATAATAATGGTAATAATAATAATAATTCATAATTGAAACAGGTAATTATGCAACCTACGCGTGACTTATGAAAATGGCATAGAATCTCAATAACTCCAGTTTAACTATTTGCCAGTTAACTAAAACAAATTCAGTTTAACTAATGCCTTAACTAAACTTTTACCCAACCAGTTTAACTTCTGCATGGTTTTAGTTTAACTAAAAGTTAACTAATTTTTAGTTAACTTTTGCCCATCACTGAAACTTAGCATGGTTTAATTAACCCCTTAACCGTGTATTTAACTGTAACTCGATGTAAAATGGGCGGATATATCCGGGATTCCCAGTTAAGGGGGGTTAAAGTGGCTTATAGGAGGCATTACTGCCTGTGTGAAAGCCATCAGGGGCGCAAACGGGGGGTTTGAATCCGCTCCGTTAACCTGCCGCTCCAGCGCCTAACCCACTCTGCCATCTCTCGCCCGCTTAGTTTATTGCGCTAATTGTTATATTATCTTGTTTGTGTGAAACCTATTGGAGCTCAGACCATTTACGTGTAGAATTACAGTCAAATGGAAAGTTGTAATAATAATAACAACAACGCGATTTTAAGTGGTTTAGAGGACATTATTAGCCTTGTGGAAACTGAAAATCACTATAATTGCTCTATAATTTCTCTCAACGGGCTAACCGATTTCACTTAATTAAAAAAAAACTTTCGATTCCAGTTATTGTTGAAACTGCTTCGTCCGCGCCGATCCATAAATCCATAGCGACCCCTTGTACCAACAATTTCTGTCCTTGATCGTACTCTTTTCTTGTAGATATTTTGCATCGGTGACTTCTCCGGCGCTTCTGACATATTGTGCTATCATGTAAAGAATCGTTCGAGTGGCACATATTAGCAAGTTGATAGACTTTACATGTACCTGTGAGTCGTTTGTACAGGTGTGAACAGACCGGGCGTGGATCCTGCAGGTAATTTTAAGACCTTGGCCCGACATATGAATAGGATAATGACGAGTTTAAGTAAGTAAGGACGTAAGACGACATTTCTATAGCGCTGCCCGAAAGCTTGGTGCAGTGCACCAGCTTTTATTCACGAGCGCCCAGTCTGTATAAAATCCATAGTCCATAATCCGCGCAACCCATTGTGATTAAGGTCGATCCAGGCATACAGGCGGTCGCCAGCAAAGTATTTGTTATGGAGGATGATGACACGATTTGCGGTTAATAGAATGCAGGCCTATAGTAAGGATTTCGCCGTAGGATTTCTAGAAAAGAATAGTTTTTTAGTTATAGTTCTAGATAGTTTTAATTTTTTTAGGAAGGTTCGTACAGTGATGGCCAATGGTGACTAGCAGATAGATCCGATAAAGGTCTGTTTGCTATCGCATGCACATTTTATCGTAAACTTATACTGTAGACCCTGTGGTGAGAGAAACAAGTTTTCTGTCATAAATTAATCAGAAACGGGTCGTACGCCAGTAATTTTCCGATGTCAACTGAATTCCAAAAACAGACTGCATGCATTCTGTCCCTCTATTGTGTAAGCAGTTGGCGCTAGTTCAGCCTACTCCAAAGGCGTTTATATCTATTAGACCTCTATTGACTCGAGACCCTTCCCACTTTTTGAGAGGCTACCAAAGGAAGGGGAAGGTATAGGAGTTGCCCCCCACTTTTACTTCTAAGTTTACGCTAATAGCGTGCTCGTGTTTTTAAAATCTGCGGAACAACGCTATAGACTGTAGCACGGTGCTTCCCAAACTGTGGGTCGCGACCCAAAAGTGGGTCGCAGGGCTCAGTCTAGTGGGTCGCGGGGGGTAGCTCGAAATTAGATTCGAAAGCGTCATTTTCTAACCAATACCACCATGTCACAAGCCTTGACAGTTTTAAATAGGCCTATAAGTTTAAATAGATTTATATACCTGCGATCTTCCATACGCGGCTTATATTAAAAATGATTAGTGTTTTATCCAATTTTAGTTGACAATAAGTTTGCAGGGTCGCAGCATGTTACAAGGCTGCTGAAATGGGTTGCAGTTCCAAGACGTTTTAAACATAATAATTGTCTAAAAGGATGCTATCTAGTTGTTGGTCGATTAGCAATTTCTCTTTAGACACTTTCTTAAGACTTCAAACTTGCTTGCGAAAAGAGTCTAATTATAGACCTAAATATATAGCGCAGCATTTGTATAAAGGCTTGACAAAGTCAATGCATTTAAAACAGCAGAGATATCACGCACTAGAAGTCAGAGTATAGAGCCCGCCTCTTGTGAAAACCATTTAAACCCTTATTTAGTTTGTCCAGACTCGAATGGCGTTGAAATGCGGAAAATCACGGTCAGGTGGAGATGAAGAGAAGAGGAAGAAGAGGTAACTGCGGTAACGACGGTTTCTACTACCGTGACCATCACTTGAGCAGCCACATGTAGGGACGCCGAGAGGGGGCAGGGGCATATGCACAGGGGTCCGGTGTAGGGGGCCCGGCGCGACTTGTAGGGGACCCGGGCCGGTGACGCATTGCGTATTATTAACAAAAAAGGTCATCACCAGTTTTTTACACTTGTTATGGGCTTGCGACTGACCGTCTGCACAGGGGCCCGGAATTTCTCTCGGCGGGCCTGGTCACATACAACTGGCTCGCATAACTCCGCCTATACGACCACTTTCACCATAGCAACCGCCACTACTACTATCGTGACTTTCACGACGGCCCCGGAATCCCGCACGGATACGGTCGCCATGGCTACGGCGGCCATGGTCACGGAGGATACAACGCTGGATACGGACACAGCGGCGGATACAAGATTTTAAGGACGTCCTTCTCTGGATCCAAGTATTATTATTAAACGGAGTTCATGGTTTGATCATGATCGACATGACTAACAGCATGTTTGAAATTTAATGTTTCAAACAGTGTTTATTCTAGCCACCTAGACATTGGGGGAGTTTAAATTTTTTTTCGGGGGGAGGGCAGACATGGGGAAGGTCATACTACTTGCCAAAATGTCAAAATTTGGGGGTTTCAAATTTTTTTTTGGGGGGGGGATTCCTCCAAGATAAGACCTAGAATAAACATTGGTTTCAAACTGCAACGTGCTAGAGTACCTAGACGATCTCATATTATTTCTAGCTTCGAACATCGGATGTCAAAAACGTCAAAAAGATGACATTTTCTAATTAGATCACAGCAAAGGTCAAGCCATTAATTATAATTATTAAAGTCTGCCGATGGACGGAAACTCGATGTTGTGTTTTGCTGAGACAAATGTTTCTCTTTCGTTTTTTGCTGATTTCATATTTTTATTTATTGCGCAGCAACGACATTTATATGCGTCTGTAAACGTGAACTGAAAATTATAATTATTTATGGTGTTGCGTTGTGTGTTCAATGCCTTCAACCGCTTTTGCGCCGAAGTTTGGTCGCATCGTGGACTATCCTCTTCCATGAGCTACGGTCTTCTGCTGGTCTTGTCGCCCAGTGCTCTTATTCTAGGCCTTCTCTGGGGGAGGGTAATCCCCCCAAGTTTGAATTTCCCGAAAAAGTTTTGACATTTTGGCAAGTAGTATGGCCTCCACAATGTCTTTTACCCCGAAACAATTTTGAACTGCCCCCCCCTCCAATGCCTAGGTAGCTAGAATAGCCATTGCTTGTCGCCTGCTCTATGGTGAGTTCCGTTCATACTTTGATGTTTGTTTGATTGACTGATTATTGACTGATTGGTTGATTGGTTGGTTGGTTGGTTGATTGGTTGATTGATATACTGTTTCGCTATCCCGTCCATCACTAATACGAAAACCTGAAGCCCGGATCTATAATGCACTGTGTTTCGTCCCAGTTATGGTCCAGTTTGCTATTTGGCTTCTATTGCCTGCAAACATAACACAATCCGCTTTTATTAGCGATATCGCCAATCAGAGTGTTGTAATATTAGTGAGAAGGAGAGGAGAGGAGTGGCCGAGTATTTGCGGATCTTTCTTTGCATGCTGGTGTATTTTAAATACCGCAGTATAGGCCAATAGATCACTATATTTCTGCAGTTCAGCTTGGGACATCATCGACTCAAAGCAAAATTGTCGTTGTCGTCCTGCAATAAACGCTACCAGCATTACACGATCTCGTAAGTACAGTAACATGCCATCCATCGAAATTACCAAACGTTGCAAGCACGTATATATAGGGTTAATTAACGAAGTTTAAAACTTTTTCAGTAGTCGGTATTATAATTTGCGAAAATGTAGGCTATACTTATGAGAGATCAGGCGTCCAACTTTGAATGAAATTAATTGTGTTTATACAATAATGCCAGCATTTACTCAGTGGCGGCTCCACCGGGGGGCCAGAGGGGCCCGTGCCCCCTATTGAGTGCCTGCCCCCCCAGTGGCCCCCAGTTGGGACCCTATACTTAATGCTACATACATTAACATTAAACAACAAATGGTTGGCCCCCATGATGGGAACATTGACAAACACCGCAAGAAAATCTTAGAGCAAATATTTAATTATAACAAAGAAGATTGATAAGATTTTCAAAGAAATTGAAAGCATATTTCGAGAAAAGTTAGTGGACAAATGTAACAGTGTCCATTTTTGAAGTTATTCTTTAGAAAGTTGCTTTTATAAAAACGTAATTTATACATTTCTTGGAAAGAGAATGCCAATAAGGCCAGGCATGTTTTAAGTTGTTTTTAGTATTTTTTTTGTTTGCGTGAGAGCAGGTATGATGATTGATAAACTGATGATCTTTGTTACAAGTTTGCATTTTTGCTCAAAATGTGGATATTAAAAGGCATGTGTCTATAGGGCGCCAACGTTGCGCTAATGACTCATAAATGTGGTTTGAAATTAACTTTGATCTACCAGGGATGGATATCGAATTACGGCTAAAGGAGAAAAACTATCAAGGTTTCTATATATCAATGGAGAAGCCTTTAGAGGTATATCGAGTTTAAAAGTTGAACTTGTTTCTAAGAGCATGTTTGGTGGCATTCCATGCCAGGTTTACTTGTGGCGGCCCAGTAATTCATGCAAGTGGGGAGGGCGTTGGGTTGAATTTTCTAGTTCACTGGGGCCACTAATTTGTTGTCTGGTAACCCAACCTAACCCATGGGTTCCCAAACCCATGGGGACCACTGCCCTGGGCCCCCCACTTGCCAAATCCTGGGGCCGTCACAAACCATTTGCAGCCGCCAGTTCTGACCAGGACAGATGGAGTACTGAAGGAGTTGAAAGCGACTTATAATTTATTATGAAGATCTGAAAATGAAGGTGCCTTTGTTAAATATTTGTATTGTCAAACAGAAGTTAAATAAATATTATAAATATTGTTAAATAAATAAATATTATTGTAATTGATAATAGTAGCCATCAATCAATTAATTAATTAACTAATATCAATTAATAATAAAAATTATGGATTATTAATTAATTGATTAATACTTTATTTAAATTAATACTAGTCAAATAAAAATTTTTGATAAATATCAATATCTTGTTAAATCAAGCACAATGAAGACAAAGTCTGCCTAAGATGACTTTGAATAAATCTGCCTAAGAAAGAATTTTATCAAAATGACTTGGTAATCTGTTGGTAAATTTTGCTGGATCTCGCCATGGTTCCAAAACGGGGTTTTCCGTTGCAAACGACTGCTACTCGGATCCTGGGAACTTGCCCGGATCACCGCGGATCCTAAGTTCGGTTCCGGAGATGAAGAAGGCGTCGACTTTATGCTGCGACTCTGCAATCAACAGACCTACCCCATCTGCACTCGCCCGTGGTGACCACTGGTTGAGAACTGTAGAAAGCCTACGAAGATGTTGTCGCAATCACAAAGATTGCAGTACAGTGTTGCAGGATTTATTTATTTATTTATTTATTTCTTTATTTATTTGCACTGTGTTTGCTGAAGATGGAACGGCTGTTAACAGACCTTCCCCATAGCTATTTAAGGAGAGTCCTGTCCTGGCGCCAAAGAACCGGATAGTTTACTGTTTTGATGGAGTTGGGCATCACAGAATGAGTTGTTCACGAGATTTTACTTTACTTTACTTTACTTTTCTAACATGTATAAACAGTAATTGCAAAAAAATTGCTAAGACAAAGAAGACAAAAAGGAACAATGCTTTGAAAACAGACACGTCCAGAATTTACAAGAGGACAAAGAATGAGATTGATGCACAAAAACTGAACGTGTTGTAAATGAATTGTTCTTTTATGCAGAAAGTTGCATCACACAGGCAGATCCTGTTAAACCACTCTACGAGCCATAAGATTTGATTACATGTATTATTATTATTGACATCATTATTTTGATATATTATTATTATTATTATTATTATTATTGTTGATGTTGTTATTATTGGGAACATTATACTATTAAAACGTTCTGTTTGGGAACATGCCCTATTTGTCTGATAATCTGATTGGTTGACTATTGGTAACGGTTTAGGCCGTTTTCAATTACTTGCTCAAATGGACGCTGCGTTGTCACATAAAAATTGATTGTAAGGTTTTTGTTTAAAAAACTTTTGCCAAAAAAAGTTAAACAACAAATGGTCGCGCGATGCGTTGATTGGACGATGTTCCAAGACAACGGCCCCCTACTTGCCAAATCCTAGAGTAGAACCGATTTAACCGAAGATTGATAAGATTTTCAAAGAAATTGGGCATGCGACGACGTTGCTGGCTGACAAATTGTTCGCAGTCCCAAGTTGTCAATTTTTGCTTTAGATTTTTGCTTTTACAAAAAAACGTTACAGCGTGTAGTTGGAACTTGGAATGCCAATATATACTGCGACGTTTTATTAGAAATTACTAATTTTTTTGTTACATCATTGAAACGATTCAGGTATTGATGATTGATGCGACGATTAGGTATAGGTATTGGATTAGTATTATCCTGCACTGGGATATCAAAAGGCACTTGTCTTAATTGGGCTCAAACCCCCGTTTACCTAACGACTCAGGTATGCAGTATTGAAATTTACTTCGATCTACCTGTATGTCTATATCGAATCTTTTACTAATATGCCTTAACTATCAACGAACTTTCTATATATCAATGAGTGAGTGCCTTTACGGGTATATCGAGTTTAAAAGTTGCACTTGTTTCTAAGAGCATGTTTCCCAAACCTCTCCCAATTCCATCCCGATAGTAGGTTTCCCCTTCCCTCAACCCAACCCACTGTAATCCATTACAATCATCCCTTTGGTTGACTTATTTGCCTCGGAGTTCAACCCTTCCCACTAATATCTAAAAGTTTGACGCAAATGTGCAACGTCATAACCTATAGATTAGCCAAACCCATGGAAATCTACTGCAATCTGTCCCCCCTCCCAACGCCAAATCCTGGAAGATTAACGGTTGCAACAAGATTTTTGCATAGGACAGACTGAAATCTAAACGGCATTATAATTTATTATGCAACGTCATGCCTTGATTGTTATAGATTGTTAAATATTTGTATTGTCAAATATTGTCAAATAAATATGATAAATATTGTTAAATAAATAAATATTATTTTAATTGATATTAGAGATTTTTCAATCAATTAATTAATTAACCGCAATATCAATTAATAATAATAATTATTAATTATTAATTAATTGATTAATACTTTATTTAAATTAATACTAGTTAAAAAATATTGTTAAATATCGTTATATATTGTTAAATGAGGATGGTAGGAGATGAGAGATGTGCCTAAACATGACTTGTAACAAATCTGCCTTCCGAATAATATCAAATTGACTGGACATCTGTTAGGTATTGTTGAAATTTTGCTGGATCTCGCCATGGTTCCAAAACGGGGTTTTAATTATTCAACGATTATTACTTAAATCCTGGGAACTTGCCCGGATCACCGCGGATCCTAAGTTCGGTTCCGGAGATGAAGAACGGACACGCTGCACTCTGCAATCAATTCTCCTACCCCATCTGCACTCGCCCGTCGAAACCAACGATTGAGAACTCGATGAAAGCCTACGAAGACATGTCGCAATCACAAAGGTGGTAGTACTATTTATTTATTTATTTATTTATTTATTTATTTTATTGGTTGGCTGTAGTATTGTTCGGCTGTTTGGCTGTATGACGTTCTCATTCGTTATTTAAAGAGAGGCTGATTGCCAAAGCTAAGCAGCTTCTGATTGGTCGTTCTGGGGCGCTATAGAAATCCACGAGATTTTACTTTACTTTACTTTACTTTTCTAAAAGTTATAAACAGTAATTGCAAAGAAAATTGCTAAGACAAGAAGACAAAGAAGGAGAATACAGGAGCAGACATACCAGAAGACAAGAGGACAAAGAATGAGATTACACAGAAAAACACGCGGTAATGTGAATGAATGGTCACGTGGAAGCGTTTGGTTCTCACGTACGTTGCAGATCCTGTTGAACCACTGGCTAAGCCTTGTCACTGAACGTTGTTCTATTATTATTATTATTATTTTTATTATTATATTATTATTATTATTATTATTATTATTATTATTATTATTATTATTATTATTATTATTATTATTATTATTATTATTATTATTATTATTATTATTATTATTATGTGTGAAAGTTCTGTGGATGGCAACTGCGTTAAATCTCTGGAGTGTCACGAATATTCAATATTATTATTATTATTATTATTATTATTATTATTATTATTATTATTATTATTATTGTTATTATTATTATTATTATTATCATCATCATCATCATCATCATTATTATTGTTGTTGTTGTTGTTGTTGTCGTTGATAACACTATGTGCGGTGATCAATGGACTTCTTTCGATTATTTTTGCCAGAAATAAAGATGACCTGAATCTGTACACTTCAATCGACGACGCAATGCTGTTTCAAAGCAGTAACTCGGAGTCGAAGACCGAGGCGGCGCCTCCGGTCTGCAGCTTTCGCCGCCAGCTTTCATCCGGTCAGACCAGCTTCGATCCGGGACGAGCGGCGTGAGTGTCCCTAAGACTACGATACCAAATATATGAAGATCACGAATTAATTTGCGGAAAAAGGGTCGCTCTTGTGTTTCCTCTTCCTTACGAAGATATGTCCGTCTGCAGAATAAATGCACTAACATAATTAATAAACACGTTGACATACAGTAGGTCTAGTATGATAATAATAATAATAATAATAATAATAATAATAATAATAATAATAACAATAATAATAATAATAGTAGTAGTAGTAGTAGTAGTAGTGGTAGTAAAAGTAGTAGTAGTAGTGGCAGTAGTAGTAGCAGTAGCAGCAGCAGCAGCAGCAGCAGCAGCAGCAGCAGCAGCAGCAGCAGCAGCAGTGGTGCAACAGCAACAGCAGCAGTGGCAGCAGCAGCAGCAGCAGCAGCAGCAGCAGCAGCAGCAGCAGCAGCAGCAGCAGCAGCAGCAGCAGCAGCAGCAGCAGCAGCAGCAGCAACAGCAGTAGCAGTAGCAGTAGTAGCAGTAGCAGCAGCAGTAGTAGTAGTAGTAGTAGTAGTAGTAGTAGTAGTAGTAGTAGTAGTAGTAGTAGTAGTAGTAATGAATATATTGGCATATACGGTAGGTTTAACGAAGATAGTAAGTTTACAACAAATGAAAAGAAATAACGGCCGAGGAAGACCAAGAAAAAGTGAATGGAAAACATCAGGGAAGACGTGGAGTTGAAAGGATTTTCATTCACAGAAGGAAGAAGATTGACAAAAGACATATGACCTGGAAATGTATGTATTGAGCCTAGCTATTGCTGCTAGTTAGTTGATGATGACGACGACGATGATGAAGTTTGAGAGTGATGAAATTGAAATTCTGTACTAAAAGTTGAATTAAGCTATTGTGGAGGCGTGTCCGGGGGGAGGTCGCTAAGACGGTTAGATGGGAGGGGCGAGATACCGACTTCTCGGAACTTCAGGACTAGAGCTCTACCTACTCAGAAGCCGACATATTTATTAAGGCAGTCGATATAGTGGTTTTTGATATTGTAATGTAGGACCTATAATTGATTAGTGGTTGAAAAAGAGAAACTTATAAGAAATGGTTTCAGCGAATATAACTTAAGAGTCCGTCATAAGTCCAGTTTTACAGAGCGATGCCCTCACGGCCACCACGGGTCATTCATGCCCCCAACTCCAGAATGCTTATTTCACGAACCCCGAATAAATATCGGACACACGGACACACCAGGCAAAAGTTTCAAATCAAATTCCTGACTACGCCCCTATATCCTCTATACTCTCTCTCTCTCTCTCTCTCTCTCTCTCTCTCTCTCTATATATATATATATATATATATATATATATATATATATATATATACATATATATATATATATATACTCTGACAAGTGGTTTCGTTCCAGAATTTTTGTTCGGATGGTCTTACTTTAAATAATTTTAAGCCCCTTCAGAAAAACGTCGCAACACGGAAAACAGAAAACCTTAGCGTACCCGAACGTCGAGTTAGAAGATCTACTCCACCTAGAAAACGGATGTTTTAATAGTTCGGGCCTTAATTAGCGGTGCACCATCAATCTACATGATGTGAAAATACAACAGAAGAAAACATTGAAAAGGATAATTGCTACCAGTATAGATGCCCATTTTCTCTACATACGAACAGCAAGACAATCCCCAGGATACTCGCGAAACGAAAAGAAAAACTTAACCTCGATGAGTTTACCAGTGCATTAGCGGACCGGATGTAGACCCACAGGGCGGCGTCTGTCGCCCGTTGTTTGCTTACTGCTCGCCCGCCTAGATTGCTGCAACACCTTCTTGTTCAGAACTTCAGAATTGAGTCCTGCAAAATTCGTATAAACTCGAAACTCCAACCAGTTATCCCAGCACAGCATATATCGCCTCGTTTTCCCTTTGGTTCTACCACCGACGGCCATGCACAGGGTTTAATCTAGGCCGTTTCCGGGGGGAGGAAATTGCCCTCCCCCTTCCGGGAAATTTCAGATTCTTCCCCGGAAATTTCAGCATTTTACATCATCAACTAACAGCAGCCCTTGAGCTGACTTCCCCCGGCCTTGTCAGTCCCCCGGAGTCCAGAGTCTAGATTAAACACTGGCCAAACATAGCTCGCATTGGCTTCTGATTGCAGTCCATATCGAATTCAAAGTGTGCTTGCTTCTCGCTGAAATGGAAAAGTGTCTACACGGTGTCTTTCTCCAAAAACCCTAGCTCTGGACGAAAACGTGCTAGTCATCGAAATCTTAGAAATGTCGTGTTCCGCTCTCTTCCGATATGAACTTAAAATCCAATAGCGCTACATAAATAATAATAATAATAATAATAATACAGTAACAATCAGAGCCGGCGCGTGGGGCTTGCAAAGCCTGCGGCCGCAGGGGGCCCCGCGGCCTCGGATATTTAGGAATTTTCATTTTTCTTATTCCTAAATAGTACTTGTTTTGTTTTTTGCTTGTCAATACATTTCAAAAACGTTGCGCTCGTAAAAATTGCAGGGGCTGCCCCCGAAAGTCACGCGCCTGCTCTGATAACAATAATAACAATAACAATAACAATAATAATGGAACGGAACCCCGCCTATTCGCCAGGGGCGCCAGCACCCCCTCAGTATCGCGGGAGTATCGCGAGAGGATCGCGAGAATATCGCGGGGATATCGCGAGAGATCTAAAAAACGCGGCAAGGGCTCCTTCTTGTTGCGTATAGAACTCGGTAGAGCAAGGACATACCGCTCTGAACTGTTGTACAGATTTGGTGATATAGGAGTCAGAAGACAAGTCTTAAATAAGTACGTCGTTTAAGTGAGATTTTAGTTTAGCATCGCTATTCGCTTTGGCAATCTAGTACGTCGTACTAGATTGGTATGTATCGCTGTCGATACATAAATAGCGCTGTGATTTTATCTAGATTTTCTCTGTTTCAAAAGTACTGTCTTGCAGTGAATCGACGACTTTGATTTATCATAGGGTCTAAGATTAATACAAACGCCCAAACCCTCGCCTTCCACGGTGAGGTCGAACGCCCGCGGACATACACCAAGTCATCCTGGATAGAGTTGGAGAGAAGAGGACTGCCCCAAGAGATTTTTGTTTCAATAATAATAAATAATAATAATAATAATAATAATAATAATAATAATAATAATAATAATAATAATAATAATAATAATAATAATAATAATAATAATTTATAACGTCAATAACAGCTAATGACTGTTGAGTTTTTGTTTTCCTATCGTATCGTTCCTATCCTATGTTTTCCTATTTTGTTTTCCTGTCTCTAACAGTCAGTTGTGTTTCGCAACTTGAGCTCCTGCATGCAAATTGGTAATTTAAACCAACCCGTTGAAATAATTATCCAAAGTACTGAGCTGTCGAGGTAATCGCTTCGCAGCAAGTCAACTGCTATGGGAATTCGTACATAAAAACAATTTTAACTGTTTACTCTGCAGCAGCTGTTTCACTGCCCCTATGGTAAACAATTAACTCAGTCTCTCTTCCGTGCGAACATATTATTTGCAGCCGAGCCCCGTGTAATCAGTGTTCTAAATGAAGGGCGTTTTACTACTGCACTGTGCACATATCAAGCAGTGAAAGAGAACTATACAAAGAATAATGGACAAACTAAATACAACATCAAAAGAATATGGCATGAAAATATACACTCTATAGAAACAAAAATCTTGCATGGTGATAACATAGAGCAAAAATCCACCTAGATTCACCATTACGGTTGATGGAACAGAACTGGAACAGGTTGCACAGTTCTGCTACCTTGTGAGCCTGATAACAGAAGATTCCAGATGCCAGGAGGAGATAAAGAGAAGAATAGCGATGGGAAAACAAGCCTTTTGGACAGAGGAGAACTGGTAAGAGGAGGCCTAAATAGAGAACTAAAGAAGGGACTGATAAAACCGTTGATATGGAGTGTCACATTATGTGCCTCAGACACCTGGACTCTCCAGAAGAAGGACATACAAAAGCTGGAAGCATTCGAAATGTGGATATGGAGAAGAATGGAAAACATCAAATGGACGGACAAGAAAACAAACGACGAAGTACTACAGATGGTGGAGGAACACAGATCGATAATCAGTACCATCAAAAAAGACAGAGGAACTGGATTGGTCACGTACTGTACTAAGAGGAGAATCATTACTCAGAACAGTAATTGAGGGAAGTATATCAGGAAGAAAGACAAAGGGGAGACCCAGGAAGATGCTACTGGACTGGGCGATGAAAACAGATGCACAGCGTCACAAGACCTCTGCAGAAGTCAAGGAGGAAGCAAGACGCAGAGAGGAATGGAAACAATGCAGCCCTGAACCTGTCCCAGGACAGAGAACATGATGATGCAGTGGCGGCTCTAGGATTTGGCAAGTGGGGGGCCGTTGGGGGGGGGCAACTTCTAATCATGGGGGCCAACCATTTGTTGTTTAATGCATGTAGCATTAAGTATAGGGTCCCAACTGGGGGGGGGGGCACTGGGGGCCAGGCAGTCAATAGGGGGGCACGGGCCCCCTGGCTCCCCCGGTGGAGCCGCCACTGTGATGATGCACATATCAACACAATCTATGGACTTTCAGTTCAAATCGTCATTAAAAAGAACACCGTTCCAGAAAGAGTTCAAGCAATATGACTTCTATAGGGCACATAGTATTTGCTACAGAGTGCAATCGGTCATATATAGAATTGACACACGGATATTCACGGGATGGACAAATTGCAGCGCGAGAAAACAAGTCACGTGACTGCGAAAAATAAGTTCTAACAATTATTAAGCCAAGGTCGTATAGTTACAGGCAAATTATCTTGTAAACGTGATGCATCAGAAGCCGAAACACACCACAACCGTACCAGCATAAGCAATGCTAATTCCGAACTTCGTAGACGCGAAATCGGTTTGGACCACTGCACCGAAACCAGTCATGGAAGAAGCCGTTAACGGTCAAGACGGCGAACAGCAGTCTACGCAGTAACGCGATTTCATGATCTTAATTAAGTTAGAAGGAACTAAGAATGCACAGACGATTTGCAGTTTCACTAGGTGTTTTTATTTCTTGGGCAGTGACTAAGTTACCCGTTGAAGGACTAAAACTCGCAAAGCGTCGAGCGATGTCTCTTGCATTTGTTGTTTACGTAGGCTACAATTAATATTTTCGCGGTGCGAGGTATCGAAGAGATCGGCGGTTCTCAAACTTTATAGGATTTCTTGCGTCCCTTAGAAATTTTTTGATGAATCGCGATTCTTAGAAAATTTCAATTAACTTCCATCAACATACAGATATAGGCTATACCTGTTTTGTCTATCAATTATTTAATCATAGAATTGCAAATTTTAATCATAAAATTTAAATTCAAATGGAATCAGAACTCTTCGTAGCAGTGGCTATATTCATTGGGGGAAGTTTACAGTTGGGGCAGACATTGGAGAGGAGGTTATACCACTTGCCAAAATGTCAAAAAATTGGGAGAAATTTCAAACTTGGGTGGGGGGGAATTCCCCCAGAGAATGCCTAGAATAAACACTGCCTAGAACCAGCCGCGTGTTTTGTTTTCTGAGGTGTTTGGACGACATCTTGAGAAAGAATTCCCTTCACGGTCCCCCTGAAACCGCTTGGCGGTCCCCTATAGGACCGCGGACCACAATTTGAGAACCATTGTCATAGAGTAAATCTAGCAGCCATAGAATATTTTCACAATGTTCGCTACAGATTTTTAAACTTTAAAGGGAATTTCATAGCCGAACACACTATGGGAGAAAATTGGAAAAGGATCATTCGACAAGGTACTGGTCTCGATGGTTCCTGAGGGGACTTTGAGATGATGATGTTGATGATGATGATGATGATGATAATGATGATGATGATGATCTCTGACTTCTTTCCCTCTCTCTCCTCCCCCTTTCTCTCACTCTCCGTTTTTCTTTCATCAAAGATATGTTGAACAATGACCAAGTCGAACTTTATAATGATGATACGTGATAATGATTTATATTGATTATGACGATGGATGATAACGACGACGACGATAATGATGATGATGACCATTACCACGACATGATTACATTTCTACTGTCGATAATAATAATTCTGGAGAGAAGTAGGAACCAACTTGTTTTCACTAATTAATGCATTCTGGTTTTTTCTAGCCTCTTTTCCTTATTTCATGCATTTTAGCTGGCTGCCTGTTTTATCGCCTACAACGCAAAAGTGTATATATATTTTATATTTTATCACTAAGAGCTGAATCAATTTGTATAGGGGAAGAGAGAATATCTTGTACGAACCTCCAAGGGTTGAACGGAGCAGATGTGTGCAGGGAGAGAGAAAGACCTGGGATATTTCCAGGAAATCTTGTATCCGTGTCGTCTTCTACCTGTTGGCGGCGACAGCGCTTTTGTCCTGGCGGTCGTGAACCTCGTGTCAGAAGCGTCCGACACCAGATACGAGAAACTGTGCGCCGCCCACAGAACCCTCCAGGCGCAACACGAAGGTCTCAAGCAATCGCTGAGTGACTTTGAAAACAAGTCCAACGCAAATGTGAGTTGGAAATGTATGTTCAGTGCTTTTTTTCTAGGAAAACAGGCTTGGGAACTCATCTAACATCCGTTTTATCGTAAGAAACTACGGTACTTGTTAGTTATCTGCTACCATTTGCCAACCGGGTTAGGGTCAGTGGCGGCTCCACCGAGGGGCAGAGGGGCCCGTGCCCCCCTATTGAGAGCCTGGCCCCCCAGTGGCCCCCAGTTGGGACCCTATACTTAATGCTACATGCATTAAACAACAAATGGTTGGCCCCCATGATTAGAAGTTACCCCCCCCCAACGGCCCCCCACTTGCCAAATCCTAGAGCCGCCACTGGTTAGGGTTAGGGTTAGGGTGAGGGTGTGAGGGTTAGGATGAGGGTTAGGGTAAGGGTTAGGGTGAGGGTTAACCCTAACTCTAACCCTCACCCTAACGTAGACCCTAACCCGGTTGGCAAATGGTAGCAGATAACTAACAAGTACCGAAATTACAATTGAATTTGCTCACTGAACGCTATAATTTACAGGATACTTAAAGGAATAAACGTCGTTTACAAGAAAATGAAAGAGACTCAAAACTTCATTATAATAATATTCCATGGCTTTACATCAACTTCCAGGATCTGGTAAAAAAGGCACGGGAATGCCGCTCCCGTGCGTTTCCACTGGAAAAAGCACTGTGCGTGTCCGTATTTTACCATCGGCGTAGCTAGGGTTCGGGAATTGAATGAGAGATAGCACCTCAAGTCGTAAATGAATAATTAATTCCTCGCGCGTTCATCCAAGTATTCGAATATTTCCTATTGGTGTTTACTTTCCAACGCAATTCGTATTACATGGCTCAGGTTCAGTGCATTTATTCTAGCCACCTGGACATTGTGGGGGAGTTTAACATTTGGGGAGGGGGAAGAGCAGACATTGGGGAGGTCACATACTTGCCAAAATGTAAAAAAAATTGGGGAGGTGGACATTTCAAACTTTGGGGAGGGGGGAAGAGGAAATTCCTCCCAGATAAGGTCTAGATTAGAATAAACACTGGCTTAGATTCAATAGTCGATATATTCTAAGTCAAACGTCAGAAACTGCACAGCCGCATTGTTTATCTATTGCCAAGATGACTGAAAGACTGAAGGAACTGAACGACTCGGTGGCATCCATTGTTTCCGAATCCGATGAAAGCATCAGCGTCCTGCTCTTTCGTCTGATAAAGAATGACTCCCAACTGCAGCAGAGACTATTCGAATGGCTCGATAGAAGTGTAAGTTTCATAGAAACTAGCTATACTAAATAATATCAATGATATATCATCATAATAATCATCATCATCATCATCATAACTATCACCATCATCATCATAATCAACATCATCATCATCATCATCATCATCATCATCATCATCATCATCATCATCATCATCATCATCATCATCATCATCATCATCAGGTTCTCTGTTCTATTTGACTAAAATGTGATTTGACTTGACGGGGGTGGGTGGGTGGGAGGGGGGGTAAGAGGGTGTAGCAACATTGAATTTCAGGTCAGCTTCGTTTTTCTCACTGACTGAGCTGAAAAGGATTAATCTCTTCAGCCGTCAGCCGCTAAGTAAACTTTCTCGTCTGGAAATATTTCAGATGGACTCGCTGAAGGCAAACATCAGTTTGGAAGTCGACTCTTCGGAGAAGAAGGTGTCTCAGCTTGTTTTGCAGAGCCGTGACCAGGTATAGAAGTAATATAGGACAGAGTTCATTGCTCTTCCCTCTGACGACGTTCTGGCCGTGAGACTTCTATCGTGTGTGTGTGTGTGTGTGTGTGTGTGTGTGTGTGTGTGTGTCTTCTGCGCTTTAACACTACCACTGGTTTTAGACGCTAACCTTGTTGCTGGCCTTAAGGACTCCTTAACGACTCGTTACAGTGGTTTGGTCCTGGTGCAGGCTCTCTGGACTCCTTGTCCTTGTCCTGGGGTCCTGACCTTGAGGGTTGAGTCGTTGATCATGGTCCTTGGTCCTACTGCAGGCTACTCTGGACTCCTTGTCCTTGTCCTGGGGTCCTGACCTACTGACTACTACTGCTGCTGACCTTACTGGGCTGAGCTAGGATCATGGCTCCTACTACTGCTACCACTACTACTACTACTACTACTGCTACTACTGCTACTACTACTACTACTGCTGCTACTGCTGCTGCTGCTGCTGCTGCTGCTGCTGCTGCTGCTGCTGCTGCTGCTGCTGCTGCTGCTGCTGCTACTACTACTACTACTACTACTACTACTACTACTACTACTACTAATAATAATAATAATAATAAATACTACTACTACTACTACTACTACTACTACTACTACTACTACTACTACTACTACTACTACTGGGTCATGGCCTTGAGGGTTGTCCTTGTTAACGTACATTAATATTGCGAAACCAAACCTTAGGAACTGCAGTTTCATCTTTTCGATAGAATCTGTTTCCAAGAACTTCAATTAGTTTTGCCCCTCTTTAAAACGATTTATTGAAAATCAAGGTATCAAGCTCTCATAATACAGGTGTTTTAAAATTTTCTGACATCGTCCGATTCAAACGACGTCCTCCCTGAGTAGTTTTTCTTGTGCATTCGCAGCTGAGAGAGGACTTCAGTGCTCGGCTGCCGATCAACATGTCGCAATGCAAATACGAGTATAGATCTGAGACCATCGGAGCGGACATGCAAGTGCACAGCACTGAGGAATACACCTTCAATGCAAGTATTCTGCTTGATTGAAATTTATGCCAAGAAAACAGAACTCTGCGACTCCGTGACAATAGCTAGAAGCAAGACATAAGTAAGGAAGTAAAATCTCGTAAATTGATATAGCGCTTTGAAAAGTGGTAAAGCAGTAGCTGCTTATTCTTATGTGCTTAATCTTTCTTGAAATAGCTAAAGGCAACCATTGGCGGTTTCAAAAAACTTTTTGGGGATATGCAATGAATTTCTAGGAAATTGGTGGGGGGCAATGAATTTCTAGGAAGATCCCGCCAATTGTCAAAGGAATTATATGTAAGTGGTTTAGAATAATCTATAGATTTGATTTGTACAATATATTGTTCAGAATTGACAATTTATAAAAGCCATTTTAGTCTGTTTGTACAAAGTCATAGTGCAAAATCGAGTTTTCTATTGCTGGAAGCGAATTTGTCGATGACATTGTCTATGGATATGTCCATATCTTTGTGGATATACATTAAGGCTAATCCGTTTAGACGATCATCTTCAATTGAAGACGCATTTTGGTGGACCGGTGGGGGGATTCATCCCAGTCATCCCCAACATGGAACCGCCTCTGCAGAGAATCGATTTTATAATATTTTGTCGTCTATAAAACTTGTGATTCAGGGAACCAGTTATCTTAAGACACGGTTCATCTGGCGATCGACTTTGTAGTCATTTCACTCGATACTCGGCAGAAATCTCTTCTGTTGATGTCCCTCGTACTCGTAGACCTACTGTCAGTGGCAGTGGCTAGTTGTTTCCAGATCAAGTCTCCAGGAACCAGTACATCACTTTGTGATTTGTCTGAAACCTCCGCCGATCAGTGGCGGTTCCAGGAGTTGGCAAGTTGGGGGGGGGGCGTTGGGGCGGCAACTTCTAATCGCGGGGGCAACCATTTGTTGTTTAATGTATGTAGCATTAAGTATAGGGTTTGAGGTCCAAACGGAGGAGCACACCTTCAGGGGCCAGGCACTCAATAGGGGGCACGGGCCCTCCCTGCCCCCCTCCGGTGGAGCCGCCACTGCCGCCGATCAGTCTGCCCTCTTCATCGTCACCATTCTATAATTATTATTGCATTTTCTACAACAACGGCTGACGCTATAGACATCTTTGCAACCTTTTGAAATGTTTATGATGAAGAGTAGATTTTTGAAAGACTGTGTGCAGTATAGTGTGCGGTTTGAAATGGCTGAAAAGTGTTGCATTTTTAGCGCTGTAGAATAAAATTGAGACGGACAGTATTGTCAATCCTATCATCAGTGGCGTAGCCACGGGAGGGGTTGGGGGTTAAACCCCCTTGGACGGCGGGAAAAAATTTGATGCATTTCCATGCAATTTTTGTTTTTAGGCGATTTTTGGCGATTTTGGGGGTAAAAATCCCTCCTTGGCGGTCATCGACGAATTTATTTTCAAACCCCCCTTCCGGAAATCCTGGCTACGCCACTGCCTATCTTTGTACGATTTTACGCAACGATGACGGAGAATCAAGAAAATCTGTTTCTAATTCGAGTGTTTCATCAATCCGCTGAAAGTTTTGCGCACTATAGTACGCATCTGCTGTAACAACAGTCCTTCCATTGGTTAAAGTCATACAGGGAAATCGTAACCTACAGCAACGTATTGTTCCAACTCAACGCTTTTTTTAAGCTAAGGGGTAATAAACTACCTCCTTCGTCGTTACAGTGTTTTCCATACCATATAAATGAAATATCACTCTCGTTTAATCTGTTTTCATGTATCTTAACAATAATATCAGTTGGGGTTACTTCAACTAGGATTATCAAGCCGCCACTGCTTAGAGCTACTCAAGGAGTTGGAATTGTTTGGCGGAGTATAGTATTCTTAACATACAACCGGAGGGTCCCAGAGACAACTTTGACAAGTTGTTCACCTCTCACTTGATCTCATTTACGATTCTTAACTGTGTTGTGAATGACTTAAACAACTTTAATAACAATGTAATAATAATAATAATAATAATAATAATAATAATAAAAATGTAGTAATAATAATATCAGAGTTACTTATAGGATTATGACGGGGTCCTCTGAAGAAAAAGTCTGACAAGCAAAAAGAGGTCATCTGGCTCTCAGACTGGGGGTTCGGGGGCGTTTCGGTCTCAGATTGTGTGTGTGGGGTGTTAGGGGTGTAAAAATATCCCCGTAATAATATAGTAATTATAATCATGATAATAATGATAATATAGTAATAATGATAATATAGTAATAATAATAATAATAATAATAATAATAATAATAATAATAATAATAAATAATAATAATAATAATAATAATAATAATAATAATAATAATAATAATTTAATCGACTTTTCAAGTAATAGTTGTTTTCTAAGTGCTTCACTTTTCACCGTTTTTAGGATAGGTTCCTGCTGCGAGCGTTCTGCACGACCGAAGGCGGTACCGATTCGTTCATGGAATACAATATGGACAGACCAAATGTATACAAATGCACCTGTAGCGGTAAAAGCGGTCGGTCTCACGATCGAGCCTGTATTTTCCACTACTGGGTCTGTCCCTACCTTTGAGCAACGGTTTCAGGTGTCAGCGTTCTTCGACACCGTAAGACGATAGTTAAGAATCTCAGACATCCGCCTTCTTTATATTGCTGCTCTATGGCATACCCAAGGAGTGACGGAAGAGACGCAAAATGGATGACACCAGGGGTATTTTTACACCCCCTAACACTCAACTCCTCCCAACAGCTCCCCACCTCAATTTGAGGTCGACACCCCCCCAAAAAAATGGTAATGTGACAATGGTATGCGTACAAAATCCATACTGATTAGCTCCGGACACCCCTAATTTGAGGTCGACACCCTCCCCCAAATTCACAATCCTAGAAATATTCCTGGATGACACTTTAAGGTATATTGACTGCGTGCGATTCGCCTCCTTATTCCGGGTTCTAGAGGTGATACCCGACAGTGATCTCAGCAGCACCGGTACAAGTTCGGATTACGTCTATTGTAGGTCTACTTTTATGGTGTTGAGAAGCTCAATTTGAAATTCTGGCTGGTCATATTATCTCTGTGTAAAAATTGCACGAGAAATAATTTTTGAGGGGACGCTACCACCGCCAAACCCTAATATTTATCAACCAGCAATTCGGAATTTGTGACAGTTTTAATTTTGGGTCGTTTTTTCCTCCACATGCAACATTTTTTATACATGTTTATGTTATGCAGACGTCGTTCTTCGCTATCTTGTTTTATGAGTAACACTTTCGAAAACTGTTTGGCCGATAATGATACTGCATGTTGTTTGTTTAAGATATAGATATATGGTTTTCATATGATACGCAGTGCTTACTGTCAAACGTTAATATATGGGGCTGTACATTAATTATGTCAACAATTATTGGGCAATTTTTGACCCCCTCCCCTTGTCAACAACAGTCAACTTTCACTTATCCCCCATAATTACGTCAAAACTTTTAACCCCGCCCCTTAAGATCAATGACAGGTCCCAATAACAAGGTTATTATTTATTGCGGTGATGACCATTTTTTTGCCTTTTTTGCTCATCGAGTGTCAAAATGTGGTGGTGATGACCTTTTTTGCCATGCTTTTTTCCAGTGTAATAAGTAGTATTCCATGAAATTTCCTATTTGTTGATTTTTTTCGTAAAAAGTGAAATTGTTGACGTCAACTTCTCTTGACCCCCTCCTCTGTCAACAACTCTCAAACTTGTTCAAACCCCCTCCCCTCCTGTATAACTAATATAATAAATTTAAGTGAATTTAAAATATAAAAAATATAAAATAACTTAGTCCTATATATACTACTTTACAAATAACAAACTTATCCAATTAATTGATTAAATTTATTGCTATCTCAATGAATTATGTTGATTTTGTCTGCTAATTATCACATATGTATAATTTACTAAATTTCTAAGTAAGAAACTTATCCAGTTAATTAAACTCTTCGCTATCTCAAGGACTTATGTTATTTTTGTCTGCTAATTATTTCATATTTACAATTTACTAGATTTCTACCACATTCTTAGGGCCAGGGTTTTCTTAGGGCCAGGGGTTTGCCCTTCCCTTCCGGAAATTTCAAATTTCCATTTTGATACCTACTGACAGCATCAACTTTGTCTGTTTATTTAGCAGTCCAGATATTAATAACATTGTTCCATTTTGATAAGAATCAATTTGTATTTATTTCATTAATGAATAATTTTAGATTTAGATTTAAGCCATAAAATTTGACTTCATATTATGTTCTTCAATTAGACTGTTTTATACTAATTACGACACTGGCTTTTGTCTTTGAAGACAAAATTAACTGTGGTTTTATTACTTTACTATGTGGTTTAACGATATCTGTACGCTTATTCAATATCATCTATGAGTGGAAGCAATAAACTTTACTTTGCGTTTGTTGCAGTCGCTAAATAAGCATGATATAGATTTACCTTAATTTTGCAAATGCTGGTCTGCGTATATAGGCCTACTGTAGACCTGTCTCAGTGTGTTATCTATGTGCTAGTTAGTCTTCTGTCAACGTATACAGTATGCCGACGACCCCCTAATGCCATTAAGACAAAACAAGACTATAAAACATCAGACATAGGCCTACATAATTTTAATTATATATACTGTATACTGTATACATAATATATACTAATATACATGCTTCAAACAGGAGTACATGTAATATTTTTACAGCATTCTTGCCAAATACCTGCCATTTGTGCAACTGAGGCAAAGTGTGACCTGATATTAATTTTTGGCCTGAGACTTTTTATATATATATATATATATATATATATATATATATATATATATATATATATATATATATATATATATTCCTAATTAATCGTTTTAGTGGAGAAGGTCAGATGGAATGATTTATAGGAAAGACAAACGTAAATCTTATTATTTATTATGAAACGACTATTCCAGTCCACTTAATTACATACATAGATAGACAGTGGCGGTTCCACGTGGGGGGATGAGTGGGGATGCATCCCCCCACCGGCAACCCATAAGAATTGTTTAATTGCTCGAGTGTAGAGTAACCGGGTAGGTAACGGACGGATGTATTTTTGCTTGTCAAACTATTTTTGAATGAAAGTCAAGCAAAATGACGGAGGAAAACTGTGGATTAACTTTTTTTTGCTTGTCAGCCTATTTTTCAGTAAAAGTCTAGTAAAATTCGCGAAAAGTTGCCTTTTTGCTTGTCAACCTTTTTCTTTTTCTGCGAAGTTCATTGATTTTCCCCTCTATTTTCATACCCCTCCCCCAACTTTCTGTGAATTCATTTCACCCCCGCCCCCTCACCAAGAAATCCTGGAACCGCCACTGTAAATAGACACCTGATTAACTGGCGCTTCTGAATAATTTAAAAGTAAAATAATTCGCTCGCATTTAAAACGTCAACGGTATTATTTTTTGAGAATTAAAGGAAACGAAATTGAGTGAAAATTAATTTCGCACGTTAATACAAAACGAATGAAGTAACACAGACGAGACGAATGAACTGAAAGACATTCTTAAGGAACACAGCTCCAACAGAACAAGAACAAGAGCAGGGCCGGATTAAGGTCCGAATGGGCCTGGGGTTGAGAAAAAAGGCCGTCGCCTATGCTGAAAATCTCTGATAAGCAAAAGAAAGGTTATCTCGAAAATCGGTGGGCCTATTTTCATGATGGGCCGGGGGGCTACAGGCCCCTCAGCCCCCGCCTTAATTTGGCCCTGAACAAGAGAGCTGAGCGGTGCAATATCTAGACTTATTCCACATACGCGGACATGGGTCGGATCCACTCATGGGTTGGGTTGGATCAGGTCGGGTCTGGAATTTCCATCTTTACGGTGGATCGGGTCGGAAAATAAGTCATGCCGTAAGAAATTGTAATATATTACGATGGGTTGGGTAAAGTAATCTTATTGTTTTAGCGAGTTGGGTCCGAATCACGTGGGGTGGGTTGGGTTGGGTTTTGAAAATCGATCCATGTTCATGTCTGGTCAACCATGCTTGACATTTTGTCCGATTTTCACGGCTATACGTGAAGACAACGACTTAAATGTGAAGGTTGACGTTTCTTTCACACTCTTCCGATCGGAAGAACGAAGCGATCTTAATAGAAGATTGACCTGCAGTCAAATGGAAACGAGCATGGTTTAATTGGTTAACAGCGCATAACATGAGAAAAATCTTATATAGCCTAAGATTAATAGGAGTATCCAGAACAATCTCTATGGTCACTGATCAATGCCCACCAGCAAGAATCTGCTTCTGCCATTGGCGTCTATTAATAGACGACAATGGTTTCTATGGTTTCTGCCCACCAGTGGGCGGAGCAACCGGAAACACTGGATACCCATATAAAGATGAAAAGTCGCTGGATAGAAATTTATCACAAAGTAAGTGCCACGAGCCGGGTTCTCTCCGGGGGCGGTTTCACACAGAGATGTCCATGGGTTGGGCAAACCCAAGGGTTGGATTGGGTTGGGTCCCACTTTTCCATATTAATTGTGGGTTGGGATGGGTCAGAAAATAAGTCATGGTTTAAGAAACTGTAATGTATTACAGTGGGTTGGGTTGGGTCAAGTAAACCTATTATCGGCATGGGGGGCCACTGGGGGCACTCAATAGAAGGGGCACGCCCCCCGAACCCCTCTCATGTGGAGCCGCCATTGCCATAGCTCAGTATCGAGATTGCAATACATCGACTCGTGCCATAAACAAAAGACTGAGTCGGTCGCGAGAGGGCGCACCTACGTCACATCCGGCGAAAGCCGAGTTCAACTTCCGGTCGGAGTGTGATTCACTCGGAGTGCGCAATTAAATGGACGCTGGCGTGAAAGAAAAGAAAAGAAGAAGAAGAAGAAGAAGAGGAGGAGGAGGAGGAGGAGGACGAAGAAGGTGGAATCGTAGAAGACTCGATCTTTCCGTTCCATCGGCCGATGGAATGAAAAAAAACGCTCTGTAATGGGAAGACGGAGAGAGAGAGAGAGAGAGAGAGAGAGAGAGAGAGAGAGAGAGTCTGCTGGTAACAATGCATTGGAAACAGCGGCAGATCTAGCAACAAGGCTATCGTCTTAGATTAACAACTAAATCAGCCAACCACATCTAGAATATTATCCATAATATAATCAATATTAGACAGAAATTTTAACGTGTACCAGATACTCACTGGCAATATTGGCGAAATTAGTTTACAATTACTACTACTACTACTACGACTACAACAACAACTACTACTACTACTACTACTGCTATTGCTACTACTAGGCCTACTACTACTATCACTACCATCACTACTACTACTACTACTACTACTACTACTACTACTACTACAACTACTACTAATTCTGCTGCTGCTGCTACTACTGCTACTACTATTGTTTTCGTTATTATTATTATTACTACTAATGCTGCTATTATTTATACTATCGCTATTAGTGCTATTACTGCAATTGCCAGTAGTAGTTGTAGCAGTAGCAGTATTAGTGGTGGCAGCTTTTGTTTTTCTGTTGAGTGGTATTAGGGCCTATATTTTTACTGACCTCTTCCTTGATGATTTCCATTTTTCCTCCTTTCGATTTCCTCTGAAATAAGTTTGAACACGACTGAACCAACCATTGAACATTGACCATTCGATAGAAACAAACTGCAGTCAATGTTCTTGCATTAAACATCATAGCAGCAATTCAACGAAGCTATATAGGGCCTACTGCGCTGCAGTGCACGGAGCATTTATCACGTTATCAAGTGTATTGTGGTTAGTTAGTCTTTGTAAGGCTTTGTTACATTTGTTAGAAACTTTAAAAAAAGCAAGGAACAGATCGAGCATTGAGCTTTCCCAACAGCTGCGTTTTGAAACAGAAGTCAGAGACAGATTTTTCGCTGCCGTAAACTGCCTGTTTTCCATTGTCTATTCGCCCTAACCGGAAAATCTGACCGACTCATTGGAACTAACAAATACGATTCAAAACATGGAGCGACCATCGACTGATGATAAAAACATTGCTATAATGGCGCTATAGAAGTTCAACGACGATGATGATGATGACGACGACGATGATGAAAATGATGATTATGATGGTGGTGGTGGTGGTGATGATGATGATGGCGATTTTGTTCTAGTATTCCGGCTCGTTCTGAATCCACCCCAGATATAACTTTTGTCTGATTCAATGCGTTCGTTTGTCTCATTTTCAAATAATTATTTCGCCTATCGATAGGGCCTATTACACAGTTGCAACACAGATGCCAACTGTTATCTAGTGCCACTTTCGCCTGGAAATAATGTTTCCATTCCTCGACTCCTATGGCGCTGCTCTGAAAGCGACGTTGCGCCTGGGCAGACGTCTCCTCGGTCGCAAAACGAACTTGGCATCTCCGTGTTATTCTTTTTCTCTTTTCCCTCTCCTCGGAGATTGATCGGCCATCGACGGCAGACCTCCACCCGATGCATCACTTTGTCGTTTCCTACGGCGTGCGAAAAGGAACGAGACGTCGCACAGAATAGGACTAATGCACGCAACAGGGTCATTAGCGGTGCATCTGCCCGAAACACGAACTGATATCATTGGGCATAGCCTATATAGCATGGCAGTGTTTCATTTCGGAAAATGTCTTAGGTCTGATTTATCTGTAGAGATAGCAGAGAAGTTTGTGCCGTGCAGAAGAAAAACGGGTGTATAGATCTAAATATGTTTGGCAGATATAAGAAAATTGCCTCGTAAATTGAAAGAATAAAGATGGGGATGGGGGGGGTGAGGCAGTGTTTATTCTAGGCCTTCTCGGGGGGAGGAATTTCCCCCAAAGTTTGATATTATTTCCTCCTCCCAAAATGTGTTAACATTTTGGCAAGTAGTATGACCTCCCCAGTGTCTGTTCCCCCTCCAAAAAAAATTTTAAGCTTCCCCAATGACTAGGTAGCTAGAATAGCCACTGCAGAGTAGGACAGTGGCGGTTCCAAGAACTCTTGGTGGGGATGCAATGACTTTCTAGGAAGATCCCGACAATTGTCAAAGGAATTATATGTAAACGGTTTGAAAGAAATCTGTAGATTTGATTTATTAAATATAATGTTCAGAATTGACAATGTATAATTTGTCGATGACGTTGTCAATGAATGTGTCCATATCTTTGTGGATGTACATCAAGGCTAATCCGATTAGACGATCATCTTCCAATGAAGACGCATTTTTGGTGGGCCGGTGGGAGGGGGTGCAAACCCAGTCATTCCCAACGTTGAACCGCCTTTGGAGTAGGACATGATATTTAATTTTTGTTGATTAGCAGAATCAAAAGGATATAATACATTTAGATTCAAGACAATAAAAAATCGCTGACGTCTTCTGTACAAGGCGATAATAATTAATAATAATTATAATTTACCATCATTTTCCGGAAGTCGAGTCGCGGCCGATGAGTTGCCAGCCGCAAGAGGGTGAGTCGTCAGTGACGTCACATCCGGTGGCGCCTTTTCTGTCTGGTACACCTTGAAATACCTGTGCTTTCGCTGCGCCGACGATTTCCTGTCTACCTGCGATCGGGCGAAGGTAGGCGTGCCGGTCGCTCGTTGTTTTGCCACCTATGGTTATCGATGGCGGTAAAATGGCGGAAAGACGGTAAGAAGAACTGAAGATCCGACAGACTTCGTTATCTTCGTCGTCATCGGTAGCGGAATGAGTTGAGGCGCTGTGGCCGGGCTGTCCGGGTTCGAACCCCGTTCCCCGATACGGCGCTTCGTCCCCCGGCGAAGGCTCGACTCTCGAAGGCGACGGCAGCTGCTGACATGGCGGCCTGAGAGAATCCGGAAATCGAGGACTCGTTCTTCCTCTTTCTTCCGCAATGCTCAGCCGCGTCTGCAGATTAACGTAGTCGATGACGGAGTCGTCTTCGGCGTCCGCGGAACAGTCCTCCGCTTTCCGCCGATATTCCGCGGAGGACGTTGCTGTTTCCGGCGGCGGCGGCGGCGACGGATCTCCGGCGGCGGCGAACGAGGAAGCTGCTGCCGGCGTCCACGTCAGACGCAGGGGCGGGTTGCCATGGTGACACATGACGTCACCACCGACTGAATTCATTCCGCGGCGGAGAGATTTTAAACGCTGCGCTATAATATGGCTTTCGACTTTCGATGCGTGGCATTTAGGCTTCAAATTTAACAACAGCAATGGAACCTTCCAGAACGGGGGACGATATCATTTTACATGTCAAATCGGTTAGACGCGATAAAAATCAAGAAGAACTCCGAGAATAACATTGCATTGCAAAAGATCGAAATTTAGTAGCGCGATGACAGAGTCTATATACCAGCATTTATTCTAGCCACCTTGACATTGGGGGGGATTTTGAAATGTTTGGGGGACAAGGTCTGAGTCTCCACACTTTAGGGGGAATTTCCATCCCCCAGCTAACATAAAACTTTTTTTGGGCGGACTCTTAAAACTTTGGGGGATTCCCCCCCAGAGAAGGCCTAGAATAAACACTGTATATACACTCCACGATTCCGTGATCATATCATTATATCTGAGCGAAATATCAACATGATTATTTGGTCAATTTTGAAGATGCTTGCGAAGCGGTTTTTGCAGAATATCAGTAGAATCACCTTCCCTCTGCCCTCCCAAGTGAAAAACTTTTCCCCTTCGGGTTTTCACCAATCTAATACTAACAGTCTAAACCATAATCGGAGGTGGCCCTGCCCTTACCCCTCGTGGCTACGCTAACACCTTCGACAAGCCAGGGATATTTTTACACCCCCTAACACCCCAACACCCCCCAATTGAGGTCGACACCCGCCAAAAGTTGGTAATGTGACAATGGTGTTCATACAAAATAAATGCATACCAATTAGCTCCGGACACCCCCAATTTGAGGTCGACACCCCCCAAATTCACAATCCTAGAAATATATCCCTGAACACAACCCACCTCAGCAGTCTATTCTTTATCTTCTGAGTAGAAGCATCCAGTTATGCGTCGCCAAATCGCCGATAGCCACCTTACAAGGAGAAAAAAACTAGAGAGAAAACAAAACCCACAGATGTACAGAAGATAGCCACTAAAACACCTCGACTGTGTACGCACTCACAGAGAAAGACGCCCGCCGACTCCATTAAGACTGCGATGTAGGAGGCCCTATCCAGTGTAGAGCGCGTATGCGACGCGCTAACAGTTCCTTTTAACCCCTTAACTGGGGATCCGGGATATATCCGTCCATTTTAAATCGAGTTACAGTTAAATACACGGTTAAGGGTTTAAGTGGTGACTGCGGCAAAAAGCGCAGAAGAAAGCATCATTCGCCAAAATTGACTTTGATGCGCTTGAGGTTAATTGAGCATCGCCGATGTCCGCGGTACATGTAGCTGTGCGTACCCAAAAGAGCCGAAACAGAGTCGATACAGTGGTACGGATGAAGCCGGTTACGATCTACTGATACGCACACACACACACACACAGTACCGGAAAATATCTTTGTGTGTTGCCGACCACAATGCATACGGTCCACGTTGTGTGATGCGCTACCGTATTGGATGGTACTGGATATATAACGCATCTGGGATAGAACGTACTAAATTTTACAGACCCGCTAAGTACGGTACGCTGTAACAAGGTTCTACTGTACATCAGAAATGGACGTGGGTCCATTTTTTAAAACCCAACCCGTTATGACGATTCAGACCCCCAACTCAACCCACCGTAATAAATAACAATTTCTTAATCTATGACTTATTTTCTGACCCAACCCAACCCACCGTAAACATAGAAAATATCTGACCCGACCCAACCTGTCCATGTCTGCTGTACGCGTCGCTCGGCAGGGGCGTAGCCAGGAATTTGATTTGGGAGGGTATAAATATTTTGGGTGGGTATAAATCTTAACTATAAACCACATAAACCATATTATAAACCACATATAACCACATGTAAATCACATAAAAAACTTTAAGGTAGACAGATTTTTTTGGGGGGGTATATATACCGATATACCCCCCGTCGCTACGCCCCTGTCGCTCGGTTACGAATAATAGAACTTACTAGAAAACAAGTAGATCACTGCACGACTTACCGGTAGATATGTGTGGATTACGAGAAGATCTGGACACGAATAATTGGACCACCTCGGTGGAAGACAGATTCCCGCAGAATGAAAACCATTGGTCCCCTTTTATATAGCGAATATATATATATATATATATATATATATATATATATATATTGCAACTTACCCTCCGGCGGGCGCGGTTCGCCCTAACTAGATCCCATTATGGCCGATGGCACGACAATATCGGGGCGTAACTGTCCTCTGGCTGGTTCGCCGGAGGACTGGAGGCCCCCTCCCCTCCCCCGCTGCTGCAATCGAACGGATGCCTTCGCAATCTTTAGGCACTTAATCACTTTCAGGTTTTCGGAAGCAATTTGAAAAGTGCGTCTCGCTGATCACGCGCGCCTCCAACGGACAAGGCGCTGTATCGTGTGCAGAGACCGGTTCCGTCCATTCTTCGACACTGGAAAGGTTAATGACGTTGTTGCATGATACCCGATAAGATGGATCGCTGGCGCGGGTCGTGTTCCGGAAATGAAAAGAAAGTAGTTGGCCGTTAATTTCAAGGCAAGAAGCTGCGACCGTATTTAACAGGCCGGTCTAACGGACTAACGCTGTTAATTTTTTGTTAAGACCGGGTCCTGGAATTGTTGACTGGGGCCTAGTCGTCCCTGTCGGAAGCTGTGAATATTGAAATATGTGCAGCAAATAGCGAGAGAATGCAGAAAGGCGAAGAGAGAATACATCTCGGCGAAAAAAAATTCTCAAGCGCAAAATTGCAAACGTATTACGTTTTTGCGTTTGAATTTGGTAACATTACTTTACAATACGATATCAAAATAGACCAAATATAGTCTATCGATGCGGGGTGTCGTCACTAGAATTGACGTCACCCGCTGCGGGGTAAAGCCATGATGTCACCCCGCCCTCCCACACAAAAATTACGCCATGGAAAGTGGCGCCGTCATAGATTTCTCCAGTGAGGCAAACACAATGACCAGCGTTAAAATAGTTTTCTTCAAGACATTCATTTCCACAGTTATTAGTTTTACAGTAAAGTTTCTCAATTTCACTCTTTGTGCATCGGCATTGTGTTTAAGTGGGAAAAATATTGGATAAAAGCCAAATTATAGCTATCAGCCACAAAAATAGATTTGGATTTTGCAGAATGGCAAGTGCCCCCCCCCTCACCACCCCTCTTGTCCCAATGTGTGTGCGCCTATGACAATTCATGAGTTTTCCTGTACCAGCTCATACACGCACAAATGGAATAATATTGCGTATAGCCGAGATAACTTACAGACACCAAGCGTTTTGGTGTCACACACACACTCTGTGGTGTCATAATTGGTGTCACCCGGTGCAGTCCGCCCCCCCCCCTAGCGACGCCGCTGCTGGAGGGGCGTATCCATGTTGGCGAAGGAGGCAAGGACAGGACGCCTTGTCGTCGTCGGCGGGGGGGGGGGAGAGAGGGAGGGAGAGGCAGAGAGATGGTGTCTGCTTGTGCATTTGACTGTTCAAGGCAGGCGGGACGGTTGGCAGTAATTTGCAGCAGCAGCAGCAGCAGCCAGCGACGAGGATTCTGCGCGGACGACTGGACCACCCGGGCTCGGTTATGAGAGAGAGCGACTGTCCCAGGGCGACGATCTATCAACGTCACGAGAGAATGAAAGACTCTGAGAGGCCGAGATTAGACCGATTAGCAAGGCGCCAGGACTATAGCCACCGATGCCAAATAATGGATGGATGGATGGATGGATGGATGGATGGATGGATGGATGGATGGATGGATGGATGGATGGATGGATGGATGATCTCTGCAATTCGAAGGTTTACTTTGGTCAAGTACTGTACAGTGTATACGTAATGGAAGCCGCGTTTAGAAAATATTCCTAGCTTCTGCACTGAATTCATATTGCAGCTTCATGTGCATAGGCTATATACAGGGTAGTATATACGAGGCATCTAGCGCCAGAGTGGGCCGACCCGCAAATTGGTCATTTTGAAGTACATAGTATCATGTATAAGCACATGATGAACTTTTTCAGTACCACAGTATAGGCCATCCCAGTTTCATTAATACACTACGTTATATTCGATAGATGATACTAGGGCTCTCTCAAGAGTTTCAAGCTATATAACGTCATGATTCTGAACTTTTAACGTCGTTTTCCCAGAAATTAACTTTTCGGGGTTGGCCCACTCTGCATGGCACTAGACGCTTCATATTATTATTACATAGGCCTGTGTCATCGTCACATCATCATCGTCATCGTCGTCGTCATCATCATCAGGTTATCGGTCCTGAGACAGGCTTAAGGCTCCATTGTTTCCATTCTTCGTAGTGCTTAGCCTGTTCTTTATTTTTGCATAGGTTTTGTGATGAGGCTTTGCATCGGCTTTAATCATTCAGTCCTATAGGCTAACATTCTCCTTCTTCTTCCTTTTGCCTCTCTGCCTGACATACTTCCCTCCATTACAGGGGCGCCCACAGATGGGGAAAAAGAAGCAAATGCCTCCTAAAAAAGCTAAGGGGTAGGAAATTCCCCCTGAGTTTTGGTATCACGTTAGAGTAGTACAGGGAAGAGGGATGCGTAGTTTTTGTGAATTGTAGATTTGCTTAAGTTTGATTTACTTAAGTCGTTTCCCTTATATACGTTTATTTCCAAATACTTGTTTCTAGTTCGGAATAGTATCCTATATATACAGTACACGCAAACACTATTCGTACTAGACAAAAGAAGTGGACAGGGCATGTTCTGAGAGAAGAATCATGCATACTAAGAGAAATACTAAATGGAAAGATGAAAAGGAAGCTTAGAAAGGGCAACCAAGGACATCGATGCTGGAGTGGATGTTCGACACTACGGAAAAAAGCAAGTATTCAACCCTGAAGATAAAAGCTGAAGATAGAGAGGAGTGGCGACGCTGGAGTATGGAACCTGTCTTTGGACAGGGCACCTGAAGAAGAAGAAGAAGAAGAAGAAGAAGAAGAAGAAGAAGAAGAAGAAGAAGAAGAAGAAGAAGAAGAAGAAGAAGAAGAAGAAGAAGAAGAAGAAGAAGAAGAAGAAGAAGAAGAAGAAGAAGAAGAAGAAGAAGAAGAAGAAGAAGAAGAAGAAGAAGAAGAAGAAGAAGAAGAAGAAGAATCATAAATAGCCAAATTCGTAAGCGAATGCTAACAACTGCACAACTGCACGTTTGACTATGCAATATGATTCTAAATTGTCCTTTAGATGAAATTTTCATATTCGATGCAAGTCGCAGTATCAGGAATATATTTTCTAAGCTTACATATCTTGAATAAGTTTTACATGTAACTAAACACATAAACACGCGAGACGCCGCGTCATCCAGAGATAATTTTATCGTATTCCTTGTTCGTGCGGCTCAACAGAAGTAGTTCGAACATCATACAGGTGGTATACATACAGGTGGTACCGATGTTTCTATGTAGATTAGTATGTATGGGTGTGATGCTCATATTGCGAAAACTTTAGTGACTATTAGATCGTCGTTTAGTGGAACCACTGATGCGATGAAGGCGTCGAGTTTCTGCATTTTAAACAGAACAAACACATTAATTAATTAATTAATTAATTAATTAATTAAGAATAAAACTAATATTAAATTCGCACAAAATGGTGATCATAATCGTGCTTTTTATATTGAGTTTTACCCTTATTTGGGGCGGGGTGGGTGGGAGAGAAGAACGGAAGATGCAGTTTAAGAGGAGGGGTTTCTTTCAAGGGATTGAGCGTTTTGGACCCCCTGTATCAGGGTTTAATCTAGGCCGTTTCCGGGGGAAAATTGCCCTTTCCTTCCGAAAATTTCAAAATTCTCCCAGAAAATTTTGCAATGCCACATCAACTTACAGCGCTCCCCCAAGCCTCCCTAGCTGACTTCCCCCAGTATTGTTGTCAGTTCCACCCTCCATGAATCCAGATTAACCACAGACCTGTATGGGGACGTATTCCATTTGTTATCTATCGCCTACGATTTCAGTCTTATGGGAGGGTGGGGTGATCAAAAACATTTTGAGCTCGAAATATTTTGAAACACCAAGAAATACAAACCGATGACAGAGAACTTATAGTGGTTCTCACACAGGACCGAACCTACTGAACTTTACATATTATTATTATTATTATTATTATTATTATTATTATTATTATTATTATTAGTAGTAGTAGTAGTAGTAGTAGTAGTAGTAGTAGTAGTAGTAGTAGTAGTAGTAGCAGTGCTAGCAGCTACTACTACTAGTTAGCAGTGCAGTTCTCAGCACAGGACCAGCAACAGCACTGAAGCAGCAGCAGCAGCAGCAGCAGCATTGGTTAGCAGCAGCAGCAGCAGCAGCAGCAGCAGTAGCAGCAGCAGTGGTGGCAGCAGCAGCAGCAGCAGCAGTGGCAGGTGGCAGCAGCAGTGGCAGTGGCAGCAGCAGCAGCAGTGGCAGCAGTGGTGGTGGCAGTGCAGCAGTGGTGGTGGCAGTGGTGGTGGTGGTGCAGCAGTGGTGCAGTGCAGTGGTGGTGGTGGTGCAGGTGGTGCAGTGGTGCAGTGCAGCAGCAGCAGCAGCAGTGCAGCAGTAGCAGCAGCAGCAGCAGTAGCAGCAGCAGTAGTAGTAGTAGTAGTAGTAGTAGTAGCAGTAGTAGTAGTAGTAGTAGTAGTAGTAGTAGTAGTAGTAGTAGTAGTATTTACCGCGTCGTCCTCATCTATCGTAGTTTCAGGATCTTCAGCGACATTTTTCGTCTTCAAATAAAACACAATATATTAGACGGCAATTCGTGTGTGTGTGTGTGTGTTTGCGTGCGTGGGTGTGTGTGTCTGGTTTATTTGTTCAGTGTGCCTGGAGAGGGGGTCAAGTGAGTGGGTGTGGGGGTTAGAGTCACGAAAGAGAAAATGAAATAGAACACTTTAGGCTAATCCAAACATTTTCAAATGTCGATTCTTTCGGCTATGACCGGCATTGTCCATGTATTGACTATTGACGCTTGGTACACAACTATAAATGTAAAATAATTCGAGGTTTGATATTTTAGATCCTTAGATCTTTTAGGTAATTTAGATCTTTTAGATCTTTAGATCTGTCTTGCTCTTTCCCTCTGACTGATCTCTGGAATGACTTGGTCTTCTGCGAATGGATTTTGAAGTACCATCGATTGATATCCTTGGGGGTATTAGAACTGGTGTCATAGAAGTGCATAATAATAATAATAATATTATTAATAATAATAATAATAATTATTATTATTATTATTATTATTATTATTATTATTATTATTATTAATTATTATTTTATCCATTGTTTTATTTATTTTACTGGTTTTAAGATTTCGAGAACTTAAGATTTCACGTAAATCGTACTTCGTTGAATTGTTCCTTGACCTCCAATTGGTGTCTCTCGACATTTTTGATGGCTACCAAATTTTCCGTGTTTGTTAAGTCGTTTGTGCGCCCTTTCTGTAAAATTTATAAAAATATAAATACAGAGTTACACATTTATAGACAGTGGCGTAGCCAGGATTTCCGGAAGGGGGTTTGGTTTTGATTGTAACCAACATCGAAAAATCTTGACAAGCAAAAAAGGACGTCACCTTACGGCTTACACCTTTACATTCTATAGCACTTAGAAATTTTGGGGCGGCAGCCAGCCAAGGTGGGGTTTGACCCCCAAAACACGTCCGAAAATAAAAGATGTATGGAAACGCGTAAACAAAATTTTTCGTCGGCAGCCAGGAGGGTTTTAACCCCCAAGGCCCCCTTGGCTACGCCACTGTTTATAGTCATGATCAACTACAGTACAATTTTGTTACAAAGTGCTTAGCGGGTCTGTTAAAGTTAGTACTTTATATCGAAGGTACGTCATGTACAATACCATCCAATACGGTAGCGCACCACACGGAACCGTACATTGCGGTACGTTACAAACGAAAGCAGCCTACGCTATAGCCGAGTCCGTTATAACGAAGTTCTACTGCATAAAGTAAAGTAAAAATTTCATTTACGCTTTCCTGTCATTTGGATTTGAAACACTAAATGCCAGTCTTTCCATTAACCCCTTAACCGTGTATTTAACTGTAACTCAATGTAAATGGATGGATATATCCGGGATCCCCAGTTAAGGGGTTAATCAAGATGTCCTTTGTTTCATCTGCGAGCTTGATTGCCATCCCGGCCCAACGTTCCGGGGACGACATAGAAGGCAGCTTTCTCTTTCAAACGATTATCATTATTTATCAGTCACTTTGCTTTTCGAGGAACTTTTCCAAGCCTCTAACTCATCGGTTCTCAACCTTTATAGTGCCGCGACCCTTTTAATTCAATTCCCCATTATGTGGCGACCCCCCAACGGTAAAATTATTTTAGTTCACAATGCAAACTGCTAAAAAATAATAATGCTACGACAATCAAAATGTTCGAAATCGTTATTATTTAATTGTCTCCATGTCTATCCTCGAATGACAATTATAGTAAAACAACTAGTACGTCGTAACTACCACTGAGGAAATTGTGTACAATAACAAGAAAAGAGACAACCCCATATTTCTGATGGTCTCGGGCGACCCCTGGCAAATCGTCATTCGACCCCGTGGGGGTCGCGACCCACAGGTTGAGAACCGCTGCTCTAACTGGAAGCGAGTTAGCCACACAATTTTATGTGTTCGGACACTTTTCACAAGTCCTTCGAGTACTAAGTACTAAGTACCGAGGGCATAAAAATAAGCACAAATTAATACTGTGTGATAAGAAATTCCCGTTATTTCTTTAAAACTTAGTTAATAAGGAACATTTGATCACATTTCTTTCTTTGCCGGGTTTCGAACCACCTTAGAGATGTCCATGGGTCTATTTTTTAGAACCAAATCCAACCCAACCCATCAAATCTCCAACCCAGCCCAACCCAACCCATGACGATAATAGGTTTAATTGACCCAACCCACCCCACTGTAATACATTGCAGTTTCTCAAACCATGACTTATTTTCTGACCCAACCCTACCCACCATTAACATGGAAAAGTCTGACCCAACCCAATCCAACCCAACCCATGGATTAACCCAATACATGGACATCTCTGAACTACACTGTACCTGCACCCATATATAGACTGCATGCTCGAGATAACCTCTAACCTAGGGAATCTAAAACATAGGAAACGTGTCAAATTCTGTTGCACTATTTCTTACCTCGGCTACTTTACTCGGATGTTGAATATGAAGAGTTTCCGCAACATAAGACTCCAACGATTTCTGAGACTTTTCCGTTATCGAAGGAACTCCTGAAGCATTTAAATTTACAACGTAATAGTAATTTAAATTTACAACGTAATGGTAATTTAAATTTACAACGTAATAGTAATTTAAATTTACAACGTAATAGTAATTTACATTTACAACGTAATAGTAATTTAAATTTACAACGTAATAGTAATCAAGCCAGTTGGCTTGGCCAAAGCATCAAA
Source organism: Metaphire vulgaris (assembly GCA_018105865.1). Lineage (NCBI taxonomy): Eukaryota > Metazoa > Annelida > Clitellata > Crassiclitellata > Megascolecidae > Metaphire > Metaphire vulgaris. Next base: position 10,466,758 of record CM030862.1, on the reverse strand, counting down.
ATAATTATTTTCTATTTGACCTGCAAACAATTTGTCTGCTTGCTTCTTCGTTTATGCACGCAGCTGGTTATAGTGATTTTACGGACCTTGTTTGGTAAATCCTTCACGAGCGCATTGTGTCTTCAACGCCAACACGAAAGATTTCGGCTTGGCACTGTAATGTTCGACAATCTGAAAAGGAATTTTTCGACGTCTAGAAGAAAATTTCGTCTGATTAAAAAAAGCAAACAGCAGTGGCGTAGCCAACGGGGTTAAAACCACCCCTTGGCTGCCGATTAAAAATTTGTTGAATGTGTTTCCGTGCTTTTTTATTTACTGACGCGATTTTGGGGGGTCAAAACCCCCTTGGCTGCCGACCCAAAATAATTTATAAGCGCTATAGAATGTAAAGATGTAAAAGATGTAAGGCGACGACATTTTTTGGCTTGTCAGCACATCTGCAAAGGAAAAGGAAAAAATGTACCAGAGGAAAGGTGAGTACGACCCTTTTTGCTTGTCAAGATTTTTCGAAGTTGGTTATGATCAAAACCAAACCCCTTCCGAAAATCCTGGCTACGCCACCGACAAACAGTGCCACTAGCGTCGCCACGGGAGGGGCAAATGGGGGCAAGTGCTCCCCCAACCTGCTCCAGACCACCTACCAGATTCGCGCAAATCCGATAAGAAAGTTTTCTGTGAAGGGGGGGGGCATCGGTGGGTAAGGAATCTGACACGCTAGCCCCTTTTGCCACCCCAACCAAAAATTCCTGGCGACGCCACTGAACAGTGCTAAAGTAATGCAGAAAAAATCAAACATAAACATTAAATTTTTAGACTGATTTTGAAAGGGTAACCTTTTCCAGCGAAAGGCTAGTTTGTTCATTTCAAAATAAATACAAAATTACGCCTTGTTTTCTTTCGTAGAATACAGTTGGTGCGTATAATAGCCTCTGAGTATTCTGTACAAAATATATTGGAAATTCACTCAACTACTGTACATCGCTACCGAATTTTATCAGGCTTGGAGTTATCGCCAAAATATAACCCTTCTTTTTGTGGCTCACAACGTAGATATGGTGATAGCCGTTTTCCCTTACAATTGGGCCCCCTGCTTCTGGTCTGTACTCATGTCGTCTCTGAATCATTACTGCATGACGTATATTTAATATGGTCGTAACACTTGCCCCCAAATTATCATCATCATTAGCAGTACTATATACTTATGTACACAGTACTGTATACTTATGTATGCTTACGTCCATGATGCTGCTGAGTGCAGGCTCGTCGTCCAACGCAAAGAGTTCGCCATCATCCGTGTCCAATCGCTTGATGGTGTAATGACGAAATTCGTTTTTATAGCAGAGACTCATGGCGAACGATCCGTCATCTTTAGTACGAATCCTAGCGTTTTTCCAAAATTTACATTACGATTTTCCGCTTAGAGATAGGAGGGGAGAAGAGAGCTCATGTTGCTCCTTCTATATGGCCCAGAGATGTCAATGGGTTCATTTTTTTAGAACCCAACCTAACCGATCAAATATCTAACCCAAACCAATCCAACCCATGCCGGTAATATAGGGTTACTTGACCCAACCCAGCCCACCGTAACATACATTGCAATTTCTTAAAACATGACTTATTTTCTGACCCAACCCACCATAAATATGGTAAAGTCTGGCCCAACCAATCCAACCCATTGGCTAACCCAACCCATGAACATCTCTGATATTCTCGGATTTGGCGAAATTGTTGTGCATGTGGCGCCCCATAATACTGGGATCCTGGCTACGCCACTAGTCCAATAACGTTTGATAAATACTATAATAAAGTATTTCAATAGGCCTAATAATAATAATAGCAATAAAATAATAATAATAATACAAAACTACTAGTAAACTCAGATTATAATTACGCATACAAAAACATGACATCTGTGTTTGTTCAGATTGGCAATTACACTGTAGACTGCAGGCGCCGCTTTTGACAACATCTAAAATTAATCGTTGACTTCTAACTGCAAAACTAAGTCCGGGTCAGATCAGATAAACTATCAGATTATTATTTCCATTGAAAGTTAACGAGCAAACATTCTATTTTCGCTAAAAATGAAATGGACAATGAAATCCAGCTGCCTATTTCCTCCAAACAATGTTACATATTGCATGCGAGTAGTGTAGAAAATCTGTCTTAGGCTAAAATGTTCAACATAATGGCATGACTTCCTCCTAGTGGGAATTGTAAATGTGATTTTACAGAAGTCTTGGTGCAAACCTCTTCCGCCCCCTCGCCTCCCTCAATTCCAGAACTCTGCCGAAGTCATTAATAGGATCTGTCCTGTATGAGAATCACTGTTTTATTTCCTTTAAAAAACGCAACTTTTCGAGAACCACCCTTCCCAACCGTTACTCCACCAAATAATCCCTGGGAAAGAGGGCTAATTTCGCTCCCTGCATGGCCCAGAGATGTCCATGGTTTGGGTTAACCCATGGACTGGGTTGGGCCAGACTTTTCCATAGTTATGGTGGGTCGGGTCCAGTGTTTATTCTAGCCACCTTGACATTGGGGGGGGGAGTTTGAAATGTTTGGGGGACAAGTTTTGTCTCTCCACGCTTTTAGGGGGGGACTTTCCATCCACCAAGCCAACATATACACATTTGGGGATTTTAAAACTTGGGGGATCCCCCCTAAAAAAAACAGGCCTAGAATAAACACTGGTTGGGTCAAAAATCGATTGGGACTGGCAGTTTCAACGGCCAACGCAAATTTCGACAATATCAGATTCGTCGAACGAAGTCAGGCGCGATTGATTAATTAATTAATTAATTAATTAATTAATTAATTTTACCCCCAGACGTCAAAGAGGGAAAAAACTAACAGAAACTTTCCGCTTGACATTTTCCCGTCGCTCGATAGGCGGCGCTCTGCCTCTTCCCTATCGATGGCCCCGTGGTACCACGGCTGATATGTGTGCAGCTGCCTGGCTACGCCCGTCATGTATTCCCGGCGTTTCGATCTTAGGACCTCCGACGGCTGAAAACGAAAATACAAGAAAGATATTATGGAAATTCACGTGCATTGACTCTGGAACCATTGGAGACGACACAATAATAATAGTTAGAATTATAATTACACAACTACTACTACCACTACTACTACTACTACTACTACTACTACTACTACTACTACTACTACTACTACTACTACTACTACTACTACTACTACTCCTACTATTGCTGTTATTATTATTATTATTATTATTATTATTATTATTATTATTATTATTATTATTATTACAACAACTACTACTCCTGCTGCACTACTACTACTACTACTACTACTACTACTACTACTACTACTACTACTACTACTACTACTACTACACTACTACTGCAACTACTACTACTACTGCAACTACTACTACTACTGCACTATTACTTCTATTACTATTATTAATAATGCTAATACTACTAACATACTACTTTTACTACAAACGTACTACTACTTCTAGTACTACTATTACAAATGAAAATGAAGATCATGGCGATGATGATGATGATGATGATGATGATGATGATGACGACGACGACGACGATGATGAGCGATTGTCTTACGCTTGTGCTGGAGAAGTTCTCCGCGTAGTCGAGCATTCTCATTTCCAGTTCTTCCATGGTGACCGTGTGCCACGCCATCGGTTTCTTGTCGTTTTCGTTCGGTCGCATGCACGGAACCAGCGGCCGAACGGGGAACTCCTTGCACTTCTGCAGGTGATAGTGGATCAGCTCGTGCGGATGCATGAGCGGCGCCGTCACTCCGTCGCCGTACGTGATGTTCCCGTCGCTCGAAATGCCAAGGTAGTAGGTTCGAATCCTAACCATAGGCGGATTTTATTAAATCCTAGGATAGGCTTAGGCCTACCCAACTAATACCAGCGAAACAAAACAAATGTTTTTTTCCATCAACACCAAGTCTGTCGCGTTCTGGATGGTACCCTAGACCTCCATGCTAGCCTACCCAAATATTAAACTCTAAATCGGCCTATGATCCTAGCCATCAAGGTTGCCAGTGTAAGTTTTTTCCTACCCAATCTGGTTTTTTGGGCATCGTCTGGTTATCTGGTATTTTTTGGCGGAATCTGGTTTTTTTAAATCTGCGAAAATTCAAAAAAATTGCCTGATTTATGCAGTGAAAGTGAGAAAATTAAATGTTGAAAAATCTTTTTTACAGAAAGTTTACAAAATCTTTTTTTTGCTTGACGAGAACGACCTTTTTTGTTTCAAGACAATCTGGAGACGTTGTACTACGAAATTTTCCCAAAAATTTTCAGGTTTGTCGCAATTGTTATGAATTTTATCATCTTTTTCGACCTTTTTGCGAACCTGGTTTTTTCTGGGTTTTTAAAGGCACGATCTGGTTTCTTTTCAAAATGTTCACTGGCAACACTGCTAACCATTCAGAACGTGTGTTAGAATCTCTGATTTTATTACTGAATACTGATGCGGTTGAGCAACGCAGCTGTCCGTCTCTTGTCCGTCCGTCTGTCTGTCTATCACTGTGTGCACCTGTGCCCAGTGTTTATTCTAGCCACCTTGACATTGGGAGGGGGATCTTGCAACGTTTGTCGGGGGGCAAGGTCTGAGTCTCCAAAAACCTTGACAAGCAAAAAGAGGTCATCTTCCTAATATTTTTACCCTTCTCAAATGCCCTGGTAAGCAATAAAAGTCATCCTTGCATTTTCCTCTCTCCAAACCCCCCCCCCCAATGTTGTCACACTTTTGGGGGGGAATGTCTATCCCCCAGCCAAATTATATATTTTTGGGGAGAATTTTGAAACTTTAGGGGAGATTCCCTCTCAGAGAAGACCTAGAATAAACACTGCATGTGCCTGTCTCTCTCTGACTGATCTCTGGAATGACCTGGTCATTTTGCGGATGGATTTGAAGTACCATCGATTGATGCCCTTAGTTATTAGAACTGGTGCTATAGAAGTGCATAATTTATTATTATTTGTTTAGCATATTAGAGATAAGGTGTGTCTGAATACAGTGAGATTTCTTTTAATCGAGAGCTATTTGCAGTACTTTGGTTTATTATTTTCTAATGGGAAAATTATGGTGCCTGACTTTGAGTTACAGTATATTTCGGTTCAACTGTTACTGTCTTTGCGCCAAAACTGATCCATTTGTCCGCAACCCTTGGACTAAAAAAATTTTCGTCCTTAGTCTTGATCCCACCCTCTGCTTAAACAATGTTTATTTGTGGCTTCTTGTGCTGCAATAGTGTGCTAATGTAGATAATCGCTCATACATCACATTTACTTTCACATTCATTATTTCGTATGTTTCCATAAAATCTCCCCTCTCTCTCTCTCTTCTCTTCTTTTCCCGTCGTAAGCTTAGACTTACCGGTTTTCTGAACAGATGGCGAGAATATATTTTCCGGAAATTTCGACGTCTTCGTAGATGAGATAGAGTCCGTCGTAGCAGCCTCTTCGGTTGAGGCGGAAGTTCGCTTCCTGCGGAGACAAATTTCCGTGGAAGTAAGACACTCCTTCGAACATCGATCGGACCGATATGAAGTCGAAAGCCATGTCACCTGCTGCTGCTGCTGCTACTGCTGCTGCTGCTGCTGCTGCGGAAATAGATTCCTTCCTGCGAGTTGATCAACGTTTGGTCTTTGGACCTTACTTAATTCTTACTTTCCGTTCAGTCTTATTACCTGCAAATCAACAAGACGTTAGCAAGACGCTGTAAACAATAAAATCTATGGTTTTCAGTTTTCGGACAGTTAATAGTTATTTATTTCTAAGCACCGTTTCTAGGGGTTCCCAGACTTAGGCGCAAAACCAAACGGTGGTGTTAACAGTTAACGAAGGATATCGGCTTACGGGAATTATATTCCTTTTGGTATCTCTAGTCTCCAACTATAGCACTAAATATTGCTTTAAAATGATTAATGTACTCCTTTCCTTGTTGCTGTGTTAATCTGTAGCAATATAGTGTAATTAAGGATTTATATAATATTCAATTTATTTTTCTACACGATCCTTGTGCTTATGATTTATGTTCTATGATATTTTGAGTTTAAAAAATATATATAAATAAATTTTTAAAAAATAAAATAAATAAGGTCTGATGAGAATAAATAATCAATTTTAGTTTTAGAAGTTCCAATAAATATAAAGTAACGACTACAGCAACAACAACAACAACAACAACAACAACAACGACAACAATTGACAATGTTAGAATACATTAGTTGTGCGCTAAACTACTCCACTCAAATTTTGTTACCCTAAGCAGGGGAGAAAGAAGGCTGCTTAAAATCTGAATGTTCTACCCCTCTGTTGAGGGAAGGGGGTAGCCCTCGACCATTTATTAGGGTTTAACCACCAGATCCTCCAGCCAAATCGAAAACTGGATGCTGATTTGTTTGAATTTTATATCTAAATTGTCTTCCAATTAATTATTTGTCTCTGAGGGTATTTTTCCCAAATTGTCTGTTCGTTCTCGGAATTTTCACTGCAGTCAGACTTCGGTTTCCGGATGCTCAGATCAAAAACGATTACCGTATAACTATAGGCCTATACTGATATCTGCACAATTACCGTAACAACTGGCCGACAGCACGGTTTGTGTGTGTATGTGCCTTCTAGGTTAATTTGCCGATTTTTTTACGAAGTCTGATTGTCTCTTCGTCTGACGATGTGACCTGACACATAATAATGGCTGAGATGGAAGTCGTCATTGCTGTGTGTTTTACAAGTTCTTAGTCAGTTAGTTTTCTCGTCTTGTCACGAAGTCCTAACTTTAGTTCCTGTCTGCCCAATCGCTTACCAAGTAGACAACAGGTGTAGCGATTAGTTAGCGTATAAATTGTCAATGATAGAGCAGTAGATATAATAATAATAATAATAATAATAATAATAACAACAACAACAACAATAATAATAATAATAATAATAATAACAAGGTTGAAAGTGGTTAAGGGGGTTTTCCCTGTGTGAGAAACACTGTTGTACCGTTCCAATATTGTATCCTATAAACTATAGCGTGATTTAAAGTGGCTTAGGAGGCATTACTGCCTGTACGAAAGCCAGATTGACCCAGAAATTCTAGCTGAGAGAAGTGCTTATATCCAAAAATTTCATAATATCTCTCAGTGGTGCAGCCATGGTTCCGGAATATGGGGGGGAGGGGCACGTCGAAATCTACAAGTTAAAAAAATTATCCGCGTCATGAAATTCTTCTCCCATTCACGTATTCAATCATGCTACCTACCCACTTCCCTCCAAATGACTCAACGGTTCTGTCCAAACCCCACAAGCGGACCCGGCCAGAATAGGGGCTTCTGCACCCGTCTTACCCCCCCCCCGCCCCGTGGCTACGCCAATGAATATCATTGTAGGTGGGTACTGAACCTTCGTGAATTTCACGGCTAAATCTTCCACGTTCGATGCAAAATTAATTATGTGATGACGATAAACCCAGCTTCGTGTTAAATCTTTTAAAAATCAGTGGGGGTAGGGAATAATCCCGTCCAAAATGTTCACCCTTCGGTGGGGAGAATCGGGGGGGGGGAGGGGTTGCGTATGGCTGTAAACAAAAGCGTCTACTCTCATTTGAATCTTTCAAATTTTCTGTCTTCTATTTGCAACAGTCAAAGGTCAAATATTCCAATTTCTATGTCGCTTCACATCAGTGGCGGCTCTAGGATTTGGCAAGTGGGGGGAGGCGGCGGCGTTGGGGTGGCAACTTCTAATCATGAGGGGCCAACCATTTGTTGTTTAATGTATGTAGCATTAAGTATAGGGTCCCAACTGGGGGGCACTGGGGGGCCAGGCACTCAATAGGGGTACGGGCCCCCTGCCCCCCGGTGGAGCCGCAAACTGCTTCACATGCAAAACAGTTCTGTGTTCCGTCTTCTTCGCAATCAATTTGAGTCGATCAATTTTAGTGCATAAGTGCAGCCGGTATGTACGAACACTTTATCATGTCTGATTGCTCTGTGAAAATCTAGCCCTTTAGCGTAGGCCCAACTGGTTACAGGGCCTGACCGCTACAGGGCTTGAAACGCATTCAAACGCATGCAGCCTTGCAATGATTTGGATGCTAAATTATTATGCTAATACTACATAGGGCCTACTGGAATATTCATGAGTTATGCAGAACATTCATTAGTCTTCTTTAATATTCATGAGTTATCTAGGTTCGGCTAATTGCGTAAGCCGAACAGTGACGTCACATCGCCTACTTGACCCGTTTAATGATAGACCAGCGTGGTCGAGTGGTTACACGACTGGACAATCAGTCGTAAGATCCGGGGTTCAAACCCCGGGCACGGCAGAAACTTTCGGCGATTTCTTCCCCAACTGCTCACCCAGTCGACTCAGCTGCAAATGGGGGGTGCTTATTTACGGGGGTGCTTGCTCGATGGACGGAAAAACGGATAGGGAAGCCTTCATTCAACCGATGTCGTGAAAAACTGAAGGCGCTAAGGCCATGATGCACCCAAAGTTTTGACCCGTCAATAAGAATGACATCAAGCAGAGAGTAAAAGGTCTAAACTCATTGACTTGTGCATATATGTATTTTAAAAATTATATTTGCTTAATATATTTCTCTTAAAGAGCCAAAAATCTCAAATTTTCCTACGTTCTGTAAGCGAAGAGAATTTAATTACAGTAGAACTTCGTTATAACGGACTCGGTTATAGCGCATACTCGGCTATAACGTACCGCAAAGTACGGTACCACGTGATGCGCTACCGTATGGGATGTTATTTGATATAACTTTTACTTCGTATATAACGTACTACATTTTACATTATACCCAGACTAGTCACGCTATAACGAAGTTCTACTGTAATATTAATGCAATCAACGCATTATGTGCTTGAAAAGGGTGCAGGTACTTTTTAACTGTTTCAAAACAGGACTTACCTTTTTTAGTATAGATGTACCTTTGATTGTGCTGATTTCGGAAGATCTTTATAAGCGCGCGAATTTAAATCCCCTTTTGAGCATTTAGTAGTCTACCCTAACAAAGAAACCACGAAGCAGTGTACGAGGAAGAGGCCCTGTTGAAAGTCCTTGTCTAGGCCTAAACAAGATATCGCAAATAATTATGCTCCGTTAGTTCCGGGTTCAGAAGCCTGCATGCTGCAGACCGTTTGGCCCATACATCTGGGCCTGCGTCCGAGCGAAAGCAAAACGGATAGAAGGCCGTGGCCGAGCAGACGGGGGCCTAGCTATAGGAGTTAGCGCTCTAATTTCGCATTAACCCCTTAACTGGGGACCCCGGATATATCCGTCCATTTTACATTGAGTTACAGTTAAATACACGGTTAAGGGGTTAATAGCCACGCGACAAGATGCGCACCGTTAGAGGAAATCTTTCTTATTAGACTTATTAGACTTATGTTTGAAATTAAATCCGAGGAGATGTAAACACAGAAACACTCCTGGCACTGACTTGTTCAACTATATAATTGTAATCAATCATCGACCAGGGGCGTAGCGACGGGGGGTATATCGGTATATATACCCCCTCCCCAAATCAGTCTACCTTAAAGTTTTTAATGTGATTTATATGTGGTTATATGAGGTTATATGTAGTTTATAAGGTTTATAGTTAAGGTTTATACCCACCCCAAACAAAAACATTTATACCATCCCAGATCATATTCCTGGCTACGCCCTTGTCATCGACTCGCAAATCTGCTCATAATCTAGAACAGTGGTTCTTAACCGGGGGGTACTCGTGCATCTTGGGGGTACTTGATGGACGTTGTGGGGGGGAGGGGGGTACGCAGAATTATCTGGAAATAAAGTATGTTCTAAAAACTTGCCAGAATTTACTCTGTACACTCTGTACAAGTGCCGTAGAAATTTGTGTACTAAATTAGAAATTCTAAAGAAAAAATTTCACTTTCTAGCCTGTGCACAATCTGTGGCAGATGTTTGTTGCAGTTTGTAATTTTCTTCAAAAAATTGCAGAGCACAAATTTTTGTCCAAGGATAAGGTAACCTGGTATGGGATACTTCGTTCTCTTATACCTGCTTCAGGGGAACGTAATCATAAAAAGGTTAAGAACCACTGATCCAGAATCTCTGGGAGGCACGTCTCCACAGGGATGGCAGGCGTATAACACAGGGGTGGTTCCACGTTGGGGATGACTGGGGTTGCATCCCCACCGGCCCACCAAAAATGCGTCTTCAATGGAAGATGACCGTCTAAACGGTTTAGCCTTTGATGTATATCCACAAAGATCTTATGGACATATCCATAGACAATGGAATCGACAAATTCGCTTCCAGCAATAGAAAACTCGATTTTGCGCTAAGACTTTGTACAGCCAGACAGACTTTTATACATTTTCAATTCTGAGCGTTATATTTTATTAATTAGAGTCGTTCGAGTTAGTGCAGCGTTTCGATTTGAAAAGAGTTGACAAAAATAGATCAATTTTTCTAAAAATTTCTTCGGAAAAGGTAATTTAGAATCGAATTCACAGTTGTCATTTATCAACATTTCGCAAGTATTATGGAAATAGCGTTATCGTATCAGTATCGTCGCGGGCCATTTCACGCCCCTTGGCGGGCCGGATCTGGCCCGCGGGCCGTCATCTAATCAGTTCTGCCCTATAGTGGCTACGCTGAAGTCACCTGCAGAATGACGAAAACAATAATAATAATAATAATAATAATAATAATAATAATAATAATAATAATAATAATAAATTTAACGATTTCATTATCACAGTTAATCCGAAATGCTAAACGAAAATACCTGGCTAATAATAGGAAATATTTCACGACCTGGAATAAATGTCAGACTTTAAAATACGGTAGAACACTTAACATAATCTCACGACAGAGGGACGACCTTACGATCGCAACGTTACACCTTTGCCGGACTCGCTCCTGTGCGTCGTCTCGCACAGGTTCGCGCCGCACCTGTCCGGTCCGTACCTGCACTGGCACCTGTCCGAAACCGGTGCGTCCACCTGGCACAGCACCTGCGATCCCGTGCCGGCGGTGGCGCTGCTGGTGCAGGCACCACCGCACTGAAGAAGCAGGGTTTTGCAGTGCTTCTCTTCGTCGCCATGGTAACTGCACCGGATCACGTGACGAGGACAGGTCGCCGGCAGATGTTGTCTGTCGTAGATGTCGAGGTCGTGAACGAGGCTGGCAGAAACAGGTGGCATGTCCGATAGGGTCAACGATCGCAGACGACCACTCCCTCTGCAATCAACAACCAACCAACCAATCAATCAATCAATCAATCAATCAAACTAATAATAAAATTAATTAATATAATAATAATAATAATAATAATAATAATAATAATATTTGTAGCTTTTTGTTATTATTATTATTACGGTTTATGTTTAAGTAGACTCCTGGACTAATATTTAGTAATAGCCGGGTGGAAAATTTAGTAGCTTTCTTGCTAGGTCCGCTGTTAGTCCAAAAGTTTTCAAAATGCATAATAATAATAATAATAATAATAATAATACTAATAAAATAATAATAATAATAATAATAATAATAATATCGTGGAATTTCGTATAACGGGCTGGGTTATAACGTACCGCAATGTACTGTACGGTCTCGTGCGAAGCACTACCGTACTGGACGATATTGGACATAACGTACCTCGCATTTAACGTACCAGATTTTACAGACCCGCTAAGTACGTTACAACGAAGTTCTGTTGTGATGATGTGACAATGCGGTTTCATTTATATGACCAGTTCTAATACTCTGATATATCAATCGACGGTACACCCAAATACATCATCACAATAACCGCATGCACTTTTTAAAAACTGGGGATACTGAATAGGGCCTACACAAAAGGTCTATACATGTTTAGTAGTAATAAATAAATAAATAAATCAATCAATCAATAAACTTCTATGGCACCACTATCATAATGCCCAGGGCACAGGGATATTTTTACACCCCGTAACACCTCTCAACATCCTCTCCCCCAATCTGAGACCGACACCCTAACACCCCCAATTTTAGCCTGGAGTGACCTTTTTGTTAGTTATACGCAGTGCTTTTTGTAAAAAATAGGTGCCGGTACTCACGGTGGATTGCCTAACTTTTCCATTACGATTATGTGGTCTGTGGCTAGAATTTAACATAGAAGCGATTTTGGAAGCATAATGATGCATATCATTTATTAAGTATTTAAAGTTTTTAGCTAAATCACAACTGCAAAGTCACAAGAAAAAAAATTTTTTCACACCTTGAAAAAGGTTCCGGTACGCTGTACCGGCGCGTACCGTCACAAAAAGCCCTGGTTATACGAAGTGATATTGGTAACACTGTTTAACACTGAACAGTGGCGTATCCACTACACTGGCGAGGGTTCCGAAATTCCGCAACAGGGGGCGGGCACATGGACATTTTCGGGGAGAAAAAATCTCCGTCGAGCGAGAAAAAAGTTCATCAAGTATCAAGAAATTCTTCTCAAATTCACGTAGCATCCTTTTCGAACATTCTACCCCCCTCCGCCCCCGAAAAAACTGTTTCAACGGTTTTCCTAAATCTCACGACCAGTCACATCCAGAATTGGGGGGCCCACCCCGTCCCCCGCCTCCCTCACCCTCCCGTGGTAACGCCAATGATGGGCCTACAGAACATGTAGTTCTGGTTTAGGCCCCACTTAACCCCTTAACTGGGGATCCCGGATATATCCGTCCATTTTACATTGAGTTACAGTTAAATGCACGGTTAAGAGGTTAAAGATCGAAAACTTTAACCTTTTCAAGAATACGGACACGAGGGAAAGCAGAATGCCTCCGAAAAGAACCCCCGCCGAGACTCCAATGGCAACGACTACCAGAATTCCTGTGAAACAGACAGTGCTTTTATTATAATTACTTCCCCACCCCCCCCCGAGAATACTCGTATATTTTACATTACGTTACGTATAAATAGACGGTAAAGATACAGTGTTTATTCTAGCCACCTTGACATTGGGGGGGAGTTTTACGTGTTTGGGGATATGGTTTGTCTGCCCAAAAACTTTGACGCAACATATAGAAATTTTTGGGGAATTTTCAAACTTGGGGAAATCTCCCAAACAGACCTAATATAAACACTGGTAAAGATATCACATTAGCTGCACTCAGTAATTTCTATAACGGTACAGTGTATAAAAACTTAATAAATAAATACAGGGTTGCGCAGAAAAACGGACTATATTAAATGCCAACCTAAATGTGACTAGTCCGGTTTTTTTGCGCCACCCTGTATAGTCCATTGAGTATTTTAGCACATGCGTCTTTTAATACTCCTTTCTATATGATATAATTGTCCACTGTGCAGGCATATCTGCAGACATATGCAGGCATAATGCAGGCATATGCAGGCATAGATGGCATATATCTATTGCATATGAAAAGTGCCTTGATAGATGTTTTCGCAAAATTCTGGCATATGCATATCCGACGAACAATGGAAATTCGAAAATCTGCGTGTGTTGGTGGGGGGCAAAGGGGGAGAGGGGTAGTGCGACCCCCAACACCAAAAACGATGCTTGTGCTATCAAGCAAATAAATGTCACCTCCTTGCATTTCACATTTTGACGAGGATAAAACATTAAGGAAGCCTATACTGTTTTTCCATTGGTTGGATATAGACAATTGATTAATTATAAGTCGTTTCAAAGTATGCGTTTTCTCACTCACCAAGAGGAAATCCATTGAACTCCTGTATTATATTGCTTGCTTTCGATTCCAAGCCATGGTCTGAAATAGAAACAAGTTCCAGGGTGCGATTTGTGACCTGGAGCAGTGGGGGGGGGATGTCGAGCTTGGGGGGATGTAGTTGTTGGGGAAGTGTAGCAGTGGAGGTATGTAGTGGTGGGGGATGTAGCAGTAGGGGAGATACAGTTGGGCAGTGGGAAGGGAAAGATTCCCCCTTCCCCCTACAAATCGCGCCCTGGAAACAACATGGAGAAATAACAGTAGTTGCTCTCATCATTATTACTGATATTATCAACATTTTAAATTAATTCCAAATCCGTAATGCCTAATTAATTTACTCTTAATAAAATGAAAATAATAATCAGCTTATACGGAGCGATGATGTGTTTTTAAAATTGCGACTTGCTATAAATATGTAAAAGTCTTCTTTTTTACCGCCGAGTTCTTATTAAGAGATTTCAAGACATTTGCTTCGAGTGAGAAGAGAGTCAGACAGAGAGGTCATTTGAACGGCTTCGCCATGTATGGGCGCTGAATGTAAAAACCTTCATCATGGCTTCGTAAAAGAGGAAGGCTTAGACTAAGGAGAGAGAGAAGAGAGAGAAAGAGAGAGAGAGAGAGAGAGAGAGAGAGAGAGAGAGAGAGAGAGAGAGAGAGAGAGAGAGAGAGAGAGACTACGGATGTCTGAGACAGCAAAACTAAGAATACTTCAACGGGATCGATTTCACGAAACATCTAATCAAATAAACTAAGAAGTCCAAGGCAGACGATGAGAGAATAGAGAAAGAGAGAGAAAAGAGAAGAAAGAGAAAGACAGAAAGCGACAGAGAGAGAGACACACAGAGAGAAATAGAGCGAGAGAAGAGAGACAGAGAAAAGAGCAGAAAGAGAAAGCCAGATATAGATAGAGAGAGTCAGAGAGAAAGAGAGAGAGAGGCATAAAGAATAAAGAGGAAGAGAGAGAGAGAGGAAGAGAGAAATAGAGAGACAGAGAGGAGAGAAGAAAGAGAAAGACAGAGAGAAAGACAGAAACAACACAGAGAAAGAAGAGATTGAAAGGAGAGAGAAAGTAAGAAACAAGAAAGAGAGAGAGAGAGAGGAAGAGAGGAAAAATGACAAAGTGTGAGATGCCAAAGCGAATGACTCGAAATGCTAGAGATTCACTGTTTAACGATGGGGAGCACTACTTATATACCGGAAAACAGATTCATTGAAACAAAGATCCGGCGAAAATGAAAGACAGATCAATAAGAAAGGACTACGTCAGATGTCTACGGTGTAGACGTCGGCGGCGACGGACCGAAGGCGGGAGAAGGGGCCGCTCTAAGAAAAAAATCACAAAAATTCTCTGCATGGTCTCAGCAGGAAAGTAGTCTGTGTTATTGACTTCTTGCTTTACACGAGTTCATAATAATCATTTGAATCACTACAGTTGAAGTCTTATCACAAACTGCAGATCGGATTTCACGGTCGAATCAGCAGAGTCGCCGTATTAGAAGTAATTGCTAAGACCGCATTTGGATTTCGTCTTGGTTAACCGTATATAGACCTGTGAAACGACACCGCCTCCTCCTCCTCCTCCTCCTCCGCATTTCTTGGCATATCGGTTGGTTTCCGTCTTCCCATTTAGGCGTCTTCGTAACGACCTATAAATCGGCGGTCCGCGCAAATTTCTCTCTCCACATTTTGAAGCGATTTCATTTCACGGACCATAGTTTCAAAATCCAGATAGCACATGTCACATGTTCGTACATATGCTCGTGTATATATTATACTATATATATATGATATATATGTATAATTTATATATAGGTAGGGTTTTATATACATACATATATACATAACACACACACATACACACACACACACACACACACACATATATATATATATATATATATATATATATATATATATATATATATGAGCTCATTTAAAATAATTGATTTTCTAGATCTCGATCAATGTGAGTTTCTCCGGAGATTTAGTGGAGACCAAAGCTCACCTCCTTTGCATTTTATCTTTCCATCTCTTAACTAGGACGCGAATGATTGAGCCAAGTGGAGTAAGACAGATAGACAGACAGATAGACAGTGCAATAGAGAGACAAAGACAGAGAGAGACAGAGGGGCGGCGAATGACAGAGGCTGAGAAAGATGAACTCGAATGCCGAAAAGTGAAGAGACTAAGACGAAATGTGTGCAGACTTTTCCTTTTCTTCTTCTTTCTTCTTCTTCTTCTTCTTCTTCTTCTTCTTCTTCTTCTTCTTCTTCTTCTTCTTCTTCTTCTTCTTCTTCTTCTTCTTCTTCTTCTTCTTCTCTCCAGATGACTTGGACGGTAAGGAGTAATCAGATGCCAGCCATCGTCTACTACTGCTGGCGATAGAGTTAAGGCTAATTGAATGCTCTCTTGTCTCCTTTCAGATGTCCTGTCCTGGGGTTCTCTCTCCTCCGGTTCCCCGCCTCTCTATTTATCTGTCTCTCTGTCTGTCTCTCTCTATCTCTGTCTCTGTCTTTGTCTCTGTGCCTGTCTCTGTCTCTGTCTGTCTCTGTCTGTCTGTCTGTCTGTCTGTCTGTCTCTCTCTCTCTCTCTCTATTTCTGTGTGTATCTGTCCCTGGCTCTGTGTCTGTCTGTCTGTCTGTCTGTCTCTCTCTCTCTCTCTCTCTCTCTCTCTCTCTCTCTCTCTCTCTCTCTCTGTGCGTGCGTGCGTGTGTGTGTGATAGCCATTTTTTCACTTCATCGGTATTCCCAAAGTTGTCCGGGGGGAGGGGCAGGGGGAGGTGTGTCGGCGTCATTGAGGTCAGGAGTTCCTGCCGACGTCCGACTGATCCTCGTCCGTTGCCTCCTCTGTCCATCAAAAGACGGTCGCAGACGACGCCACGGCCTCCGATGTCGTCTGCTCCTGCAGTGGCAGTTCCACCATGTTGATGACTGGCGATGCGCCCCACAGAAGTTTTTTTTACTTGTCAACATATTTTTCGTAAGTTTTCTTAAAATTTAAAAATATTCTACATTCGGTGAACTTAATACCGCGGATGGGATGCGCGATTATCTTTTTAATATATTTTTTGTTTGTCGACCTATTTTTGCAGTAAATTTAGAAAAAAATCTACTGAAAAATACTGCGGATGACGTATTTTGCTTGTCAGCCTTTTCCGGCAAGGTCTATTAAAGCTAGTGGGCAAAACACTAAGAAAAATTACCCTTTTTCTCTCATTTCTTTTTTACTTTGCATCCCCACCAACTACCTGTGAATTTTTTCATCTCCCACCAAGAGTTCCTGGAACTGCCACTGTGCACCTATGACGTCATCTCTGTCGGTTATGTGCTTTCTGTGAAGATAATAATAAAAGAAAAAAAATCGCCTGCGCCTTCTAGCTAGAAATATGCATGTAGATACGAGTCACATGACCACATCACGTGACTTTTATTACTCGAGACCAATGGTCGATTTGAATTTTTCTAGGCGTTAGACCAGGGATATTTCTAGGATTGTGAATTTCTGGGGTGTCGACCTCAAATTGGGGGGTGTCCGGAGCTAATTAATATGCAATTTTTATGCATACCATTGTTACATTACCGAATTTTTTTTTGGGGGGGGGAGGTGTCGACCTCAAATTGAGGAGGGGCGTGTTGGGGTATTAGGGGGTGTAAAAATATCCCTGCGTTAGACGGATAAATACCCTGAAATTTTGTGGTCTTTCCCGGGGGTCGTCCTAGAACAGTGCCTCCCCACACACAATCTAACTGATATCTGAGATCGTCTGTCGATCGGATTGCATTGGAAATGGATCTGTGTATCTGTATTAACCCGCGGCTTCGTTGCTGCAATTTGGTCGACGTCCCACCCACGATCCGCCGTCAGAACAGGTCTGCGGCCAGGTGCGTCCGCTTCCATGGCAACCGACGACGACACGGCCGTCGTCGTCAAGTCTCATCCAACCACCAGGTGGAGCTGCAGTCGCTCTTGCACACCCCACGGCTACAAACAACCAGATTCATTTAATAATAACAACAACAACAATACTACTACTACTACTACTACTACTACTACTACTACTACTACTACTACTACTACTACTACTACTACTACTACTACTACTACTACTACTACTACTACTACTACTACTACTACTACTACTACTACTACTACTACTACTACTACTACTAATACTGCTGCTGCTGCTACTACTACTCTCACCACCACTACTACTACTACCACTACTAGCTACTACTAAATCTACTTCTACTACTACAACTACGATTAGTAATACCACAAATAATGATTACTGGATTTTTAGTGGTTTAGTTGACTTTTTCCTGTGTTGAAAACCACTGTCGCTCATACACTGTACAGATCTCTATTCCAACTTCCATACATCCTCTGCCATCTTTGATTCCACAAAAAACAAGCACAATTCAATCAATCAATCAATCAACTTCTATAGCGCCACTATCATAATGCCCAGGGCATCGGCCGATGGCGCACCAAATCCAAATAGCATTAGAGCAGTACATGTATACAGTGCTAAACAGCATAGATATAAAATGTCAGTTCTTCATGATCTTTGGTACTGCATATTCTAAGTACCAATCAAACAAGATGCCTAATCAAATAATTTCTCCTCATATGATTCTGTATTCATCTTCAGAGTTATTGGCTTAAAAATCGCCCTAAATAGTCCAACAGTAATTTCACAATCGAACATGACCATGCACCGATGTCATAAGCGTGCAGATTCGCCGATACGCGCTGTTAGCATATAGCCCGGTTCCTTGGGACACTTTTGCTATATAACTGGATTATTGGAATCTTGGCTTAACATCGTCATCACGAATGACGCTGTCATCTTCATCGTCATCTTGTGGTGATCGCGCCTTCTCGTTTAATCTAGAACCGTAGGAGAAGTCGGGCCGCACCCTCCCCCATTTTATTTTAGCAAAGAGTGACTGGAATTCTGTAATTGACCGTGGTCAGTCTACGTGACGCTTTCTGTTGTTTTTCTGCATTTGACGAATTTGGCTTCTGTAATCCGCTGTGAAAACGCTGCAACCAAATTGGTGAGTTAAAAATTCCCGAGAATCGTCACGCAAGAACGTCTCCAAACTCTTGCTATCTCATATTCTCCCGTCACGCAGGGTTATTTCTAGAATTATCAATTTGGGGTGCATGTGGGAGTGTCGGTAAATTTTAGAGGACCCTGTCGAAAAAGTCTGACAAGCATAAAAAGGTCATCCCGGGTTCAGATTGGCGGCGGGTCGGTCTCAGATTGGGGGGTGTTGGGGGTTGTAAAAATATCCCTGCCGTCATGTTTTGCCAACCAAGCCGAAAATACTAAAACGAATCAGCCAGTTTGTTTAAAAGGGAACTTTAAGCTGACAATCCGGCGGTATTCCGGATCGCAGTTTCGCACGAGAAATCCCGAGGAATTCCGACTGCGTGGCATACGCGCCGCTGTCACTCAATGGCGGGCCACTTCGGGTCCCGGATTGACGCGTCTCATCATCATCATCATCATCATCATCATCATCATCATCATCATCATCTTCAACGTCGGCACTTTCATCCGGTCGTCATGTCGGAGACTCTTGTCATTTCGTGCCCCCATCCTGCCTTGCCAATCAAGACGGAAATACCGTCATGACAGCGACTAATAGGGCCTAGTCCCCGCGGCCCTTGATTAGATGCTCGAGTGGCCCTTTCAAACGCATCATTATTATTGTTATTATAATACAAGAATCGATGGATATCCTCCGCATATGCATCAACGGCGACTTGTTTTCGCAAATGCTCAATCAGGCGGCCGACTGCATCTTATAGTCAACGCTCCAGAAGATCTCCTTTCATCCGTTCGTCGGTCGTCTTTCGGATCCCCACTTTAAAATTAAGCACGCGCCGTTTCTTCAAAATAATTTTCTTAAAAGGCTCTCACAAGCTTCCGTAATGGCGGGCGCAGCCTTTTGAAATAATAGACATGGTCGTCATTATACATTGGCAATATGATCCAATAATATATATATATATATATATATATATATATATATATATATATATATATATATATATATATGACTGCAGATGTCTGTTGTGGAATTTTAAATTGGTTTTAGCTAATACATATACCTTACATTTATAAGGTTATATACTATTAATAAATTAACAATAAGCATCATATTGATGTTTATTGAAACAAAAGTTCAAGAAATAGTAGAAGAATAAATAAATGTGTTTACGCATGAATATGATAAAGGGAGAGAGAGAAAGAAAGAGAGAGAGAGAGAGAGAGAGAGAGAGAGAGAGAGAGAGAGAGAGAGAGAGAGAGAGAGACCAATGACCAATTTAACGATAATTGTTGACAGGTTGTCTGAAGGATATATTGACATTGGGCAGCCACGGAGCTGAGCACTGGGATGGGGATTGGCCCCCTATTCAAGCTGGGAAGATTATGTTGCTTGTCGAATTTATTTACTTTTTTATTCGAAAATGTCGATGTGTGCCCAATGCCTATATTCCGGAACCCTGGCTACGCCGCTGAATGTTAGTCAAGTTTCTCTCTCTCTCTCGCGCGCGTTTTTCCAGAACATTTCTTGAAACAATTTCAACACGTCTTCTCTCCCTCCTCCCTTCTCCCCTCCTCCCCCTCCCCGCCGTGCATAGACGTCTGCGTGTCAGTGGCTGTGTTGCCGCCGTCGCCGTCGTGGCATTTGTAATCGGTCTCCGTCCAGAGTGGAAACGCAAAATTAAGAGGATTAGAGTCCGGTGTCACTCTCGCCCGATCGATACAAGCGCGGCGTCCGTTCGTATAGTCCGTTCCCTTACATATAATTCCACTAAGCATGATGAATAAAGCGCCGGTAATCGGCGCCACTTTGCGCTAATTGCTTAATTCCGACGAGAGCTTCGAATTGCGAGTTCAAGACGCTCTAGAAGAACCCCTCCCCCATCCCGCCCCCGCCCCGCCCCTACTTACGAAGGTTGGCGGCGCTCGTTTGCAGATTTGACGACATATTTACTTGATTTTCAGCGGTTAGGTTTAGACGCATCTGTTTTCGCGCTTAGTGAGGAATTAGATATATATGCATATACAGTACAGTGTAGCTTCGTTATAACGGACTCGGTTTTAGCATATGCTCATTTATAACGTAACGCAATGTACGATCCCGTGCGGTGCGCTACCGTATTGGATGGCATTGGATCTAACGTACCCTCTGATAATATGATAACGTATACTCGATTTTACAGACCCGCTTGGTAGGTTTTAACGAGGTGCAACTGTAGCCTATGATGTTCTAAGAAGAATGCTTGGAACTTGGAACTTACTATCATACTTGACGACGAATTCGCCGAGTTCGTCGAGAGACTGTCTGTCTCGCGTGTGGAAGAAAACGCTGATGTTCCAAGCATCGGAGAGAAACAGTACCGTTGACTGCGGCGGCGACGGCGGCAGCGGTTGGCCAATCGAGTCCTCCTCTTCCTTCTCCTCCTCCTCCTCCTCCTCCTCCTTCAGCACCGTCCTGACCCCTCGGCAGATCTTCAGCGGCGTGACGGTCAGTCCTTCGTGGACGCTCCCCACCTCGTAGCAGACGGCGTCGGCGCGCTGGCCGAACGGGCGCGTCGTCGGATCTTCGCCGCCGCCGCCGCCGCCGCCGCCGCCGCCGCCGGAGTCCCCGACGGTCTCGAGCAGCAGGCGGATCCGCTTTCCGGTCAGGGTCTGGATGCGCCACGGACAGTCCCGGGTTCCCACGCCCTGTTCGTGGCTTACGACGCTCGACAGGTAACCGGAAGTTCGCGACACCAGAACGACGCCGTGACCTTTGCAGAGGTCACGCGATACGTTCACCACTATACAAAGCGAATGGACCGTATACAGTACATGCAGTAGAGCAGGGCTATTCGACTGGCGGCCCGCGGGCCAGATCCGACCCGCCAGGGGCTGTGAAATGGCCCCGAAGATACTGAAGCGATCGATAACTTTTTCTAATACATACTCTAGGGAATATTTTTAATTGCCCTGTTTTCAACTTACCTATTTTCTATTACTTATGAGCCATAGGTTTTTAACTGA
Organism: Metaphire vulgaris; assembly: GCA_018105865.1. Classification (NCBI taxonomy): domain Eukaryota; kingdom Metazoa; phylum Annelida; class Clitellata; order Crassiclitellata; family Megascolecidae; genus Metaphire; species Metaphire vulgaris. The sequence continues at coordinate 10,444,991 of CM030862.1, read as the reverse complement.
AACATTTTTTGCACCTTGCCCTCGGGCACCATATATGAAAAAATTTGGCCATTCGTGAACTTTAGTTGAATGTTCCTGCCATAGAGTATATAAGGGGTGTTCAGATGGTGGACCGCGGGATAGATCCGGCCCGCTAGAAGGTGTGAAATGGCCCGCGAAGATAGAGAAACGGTCGATAACTTCCGTCTGATACATGCGAAATATTTTTACATGTCTTCTTTTCAATTTACCTGTCTTTCTTTTGCTTATGAATTGTATTTTTAAACCAAAAATGCTCGTGCATCAGTGAAAAAATTGACCCTTCACGAAATTTCGTCGAATCCAGCGGGGAAGTCAGCATCGACTGGGGAGGAGGGGATCTGGGAGGGATCTGGGGAGCGCTGTGTTGATATAGTGATGCCAAAATTTCAGTGGGGAGAATTTGAAATTTCCGGAGGAAAAGGGCAACGATTGATGACAACAGCGCAACGACTAATTGATTGAGATAATCGAATGACGTCATCAAAGGTAGACGATACTTGCCAGGTACGCATCGGTGCTTTGCCTCCAGGTAGGTGGCCAGGTCTTTGGGACAGGGCAAGGTTCCGTGAAGAGCCGAGTCCATCGTATGGACGAGGCAGCTGGAACGACCGGAACACTTCCGGTTGAAGTACCACATGACGTCGGCGCGACAGCCGAGATATCCGTAACTTCCGGTGACGCAACGTCCGGCGCGCATGCGCCCGTACAGCGCCGTTTCCATGACGACGACGGCGCTGCGCTGACAGGAAACGTTGAAATATTCCGACTGACAGTATTCCTGGCCACCGCGCGAGTTTGAATCAGAAGATTCTAAATATACAAATACATTAGATATATATAATGTATTTGTATATTTAGAATCTTTTGATCAGAAGATTCTAAATATACATCAGAAGATTCTAAATATATTATTTAGATTTATATTATTCTAAATATTCTAATCAGAAGATTCTAAATATACAAATACATTATATATATATATAATGTATTTGTATATTTAGAATCTTCTGATTCAAACTCAGTACCTGTACGATATGCCACCATAATCAGTTTACTACTACTACTACTACTACTACTACTACTACTACTACTACTACTACTACTACTACTACTACTACTACTACTACTACTACTACTACTACTACACTACTACTACTACTACTACTACTACTACTACTACTACTACTACTACTACTACTACTACTACTACTACTACTACTACTAACACAGCGATTGATCTTTCGATGTTATATTTCATAGACAAATGTCGGAGTATTAGCGATTACAATATTTACAGTCACATGAGACAGGCGGTCAGCAGTATTGACCGTCTTGACCTGTTCTCCCTTTATGGTCATTCCCTTTTGAGGTTCTCTGTCACTCGTGTTGTCATGACTGAGCGGCCGACGTCTCAATCTTCGTGACGACGATGCACGCAGGAGTGACGCAACGCAGACTAACTCGTGACCGACTGCGCTATAGAAATCGGTTCAAATCGCCCTTCAGGCTTCCTTTCAACATGATACTTCCGCTTGGAAAATCTATCGCCATTTCGACGGAGAAATGTGTAACTGGAATATTTGGTTAATTCCAGGGTTCTTCTAAATCGAGTGGAATCAGGCGCGAAGATATCGAAGACCTAGCAGTGGCGGCTCCGGGACTTGGCAAGTGGGGGTGGAGGCGGCGTTGAGGTGGCAACTTCTAAGCATGGGGGTCAACTAACTGCCATAAACCTTTATTAGTCTAGTTGCTTAGAATGGGTGCACTAGAATGTGGGGACCATTATGATCGATAGATCCAAAGAGCAGTGAGACTGGATTGTTACTAATAACCAATAACCAATGCAGTTTGCCTAATTTCCTACAAATAAGTAAACGTCACGGTCACATTTTTTACTTATTCGAACAGTGGCGGTTTCGGGAATTCTTGGTGGGGGATGAAAAAACTTATAGGAAGTTGGTGGGGAGCAGTGTTTAATCTAGACCGTTTCCGGAGGGGATCGCCCTTCCCCCGGAAATTTTGGAATACTGCATGGACTAACAGCGGCCTCTAGCAGAATTCCCCCCGGCTTTGTCAGTTCCCCCCGGCTTTTTGAGTTTCTCTCCGGAGTCCAGGAGTCTAGATTAAACACTGGTGGGGAGATGCAAAGTGAAGAAAAAAAGAAAAGAAAAGAAAGATAAAAGGTCATTGTTAGTGTTTTGTCAACTAAATTTTAATAAACCTTACCAAAAAATCCGACAAGCAAAAAGAGAAGGCCCTTCGCAGTATTTTTCACTTTTTTAAATTCACCGGAAAATAGGTTGACAAACAAAAAAAGGTCATCCGGAAACCCGGTGGGGGATGCACCCCCAGTCAATCGACATGGTGCAACCGTCACTGTATTTGAAAACAATGCAGTAAAATATGTAGATACATGCTGATTTCGGGTTTTCAAGACAAGAAATACACTTCCTTCATTATTGGTTATAGTCTATCTTGTTGTTTTCCACTCTGAAAAATATTCCTGTTGAATCTGATATATTTAAAGATGGACTTGGAGAAATATTAGCGATTGGATATGTTAGTGTTTTATACTGTAATTGGTACTTGCAAGAGTGCATTACTGTTATTAGTATTAGTCTGTGTTTGTCAGTTTCGACAAAGGAAGCTATTAGTTTCTTGCTTTCTTGTAAGAAACATTTCCAACGCTCGTGCCGCAGACTAACTCAAACTACAATGTTCGGAAAATGATCACGTCACGATTCGCCGTATCGGAAACCTCTTGCGCAGACTATACGACGACGAAATATGACTGGAAAATAAGCAACCCGGTAAAAACAATGATGTCTTAATACCGTACGCCAAGTCGCGACCGTTGCCGCAATAATATTATGAATTCGCGGAAAAAATTTTGATGATTCAATTTTTAGCGTTAATACTTTTGATTTGAGCACAGAACAGGTCTTTGGCTTCCTGCGCGGTGGCGGCTCCAGGATTTGGCAAGTGGGGGGGGGGCGTTGGGGTGGCAACTTCTAATCATGGGGGGCAACCATTTGTTGTTAGGTATGTAGTATTAAGTATAGGGTCCCAACATGGGGGCCACTGTGGGGCCAGGCACTCAATAGAGGGCACGGGCCCCCCGGGACTCCCTGTGGAGCCGCCACTGTTGCTGCGGTTTTGTCAAGATCATTTTCGTCAGTATTATCGTAGGGGAAAACTTGTCAAACCACGAGAGAAGATTGGTTTTCGTGTTTGCGACACAAAATGTACTGAAACTGAACGTACTCTTTTTCGCTGTAGCGATCTTAATAAAGAAATGTTTATAGATCAAACTAGAAATATGAAAATAACGCATTAGCAGACATAGACAAAAACAACAACATAGGGTGTTGGGACATAGGATGCCACAGGGTGTCTTCCCGAGACAATGTAGGCTACGTCTATGTAATGCACCTTCTTTATTAAGACAGGCGCGAGACAAGGCTACAAGTAGATAATGGAGAAATAAACAGGTCTTGCTTGTCAGGGTTTAGCATAGGCTTACATATAATTAATTCAGCTTTTAAGTATGCAATCAACGTTTCAATGCAGCAGCGGCGTGTAGAGAGCGGTGGAGTCCGCGGGGCCAAGTCGATAAAAACTATTTAACGAGAAAAAAAGAGTAAAAAGGTCGCCGAATCAATTTTGGCGCCCCCCATCGGTGATAGGACAAAATGTCTGCGGATAAACTGTCAGCGGACAAAATGTGACACTATAAACTCTAACCCTAACCCTAAACCGTGACATTTTGTCCGTGACATTTTGTCCGCTGACATTGTGTCTCCGTGACATTTTATCCGGCGACCCCCCTCCATCTGGTCGGCGCTCGGGGTCGCTGCCCCTCTGTACGCTACCACTATGCAGTTACCGCGAAGCGGATTCGAATCTGAGACTTTTCTACTGATTAGCAAGACCTAATCTTTTATTCAAGTGACGATTAGATTGTAGAAAAGGTGAACAATATAATCGGAGCTCTTTTAAGATCGCAAACTCTTTTACGATCCGAATCCATTCCTTGAAAATCCTGATACTCGACGCCCAAGAGGATTACGGAGTACTTAACCATTGCCCCGCACAATTGACCATTGGCTTTAAGGCCTTCGCCGGAATAAAACCGTCTTATCTTGCAGGATATAACCCGACACACAGGGCGCGGTGTTTTCTAGCCTTTTGTCGTTACATTAACTGCAACAAGATTTCCGTAGCAGAGGCGATAGAAGTATATTTCAGGTCTTTGGTTTTGAGGAAGGATGGATGGATGGGTGGCTGGATGCAGGCAGTGTTTATTCTAGCCGCCTTGACGTTAGGGGGATTTTGAAATGTTTGGGGGACAAGGTCTGAGTCTCCGCACTTTTGGGAGGGAAATTTCCATCCCCCAGCCAACATATAAAAAATTGGAGGGGGGTGGGATTTTAAAACTTTGGGGAAAATTCCCCCAGAGAAGGTCTAGAATAAACACTGGATGCAGGGGTTAAATTGAGCCGGATCTTGTCGGATCTCCGATCCGAGACGTCTGGCATGAGATCCGGAATGCACTTTTTATTCGCTTTGATCTTTTATTGTTTATATTTTAGCATTTTGCACGCACGGACGGAAAAGAAAAGAAGACGCAAGCTGTACTCTAAATGTTCGTTCAAAATTAATTTTAAAAACGTTGTGAACTTGTGAAGAAATTTTGTGTGATCGGAGGAAAAATAAGGAGATCCGGCACCTCTGGTTGGATGGATGGATGGATGGATGGAAAGAATAACTAAATATAATTTCGAAAGTGGTTCCAGATTTCACTTGGTATAAATGAGTGCTGGTCATGTCACGAAAACAGCCATCGTGAACAGGGGCGTAGCGATGGGAAGATATATCGGTATATATACCACCACCCCCCCCCCAAAAAAAAAATCAGACAACCTTAAAATTTTAATGGGTTTTTAAGATTTTTAACGTTTTTAAAGATTCATGCCCCCCCTCAATCACATTATGCCCCAAATGAAATTGCTGGCTACGCCCCTGATCGTGACGTTCTAAAGAATTCACGTAGGCCTACCTCGGAGACGATACCCAGTAATTACTGCTTTGTCGTCTCGTGCAAGAACTTCAGCCGGCTAACAATGGCCGCGTGGATTCAACGCCGATGCTAGAAACCAGGCCACGTGACGCAAAAAAAGAAGGTCGTCTGAAACTGACATGCTCTATAGTGTTCCATATGCCACCACCTGTTAGAGCTCCTCGGGGCACAAACCATTTTACGGTAACTGCCCTCCCTCAAGTATACGCATTTACCCTCTCCTCTCTCTCTCTCTCTTCAATCCATCCATCCATCCAACTATGTAGCTTTCCAGCTATCTGTCAGTCTGTTAACCTATATATATATATATATATATATATATATATATATATATATATATATATATATAACAAGTTCATCCGTGGGCTCTGTGCCCGTAGGTGCCGGTGCTGATCTCCGGTTTCATGACCATCAGCCCATAGGTGGCTAAGCCATTTATCAGCGGACGGTGGCCAGTCATTCCGCCGATCCTATGGTTATCTTCGCAATGTTGCCATTGCTACTCATTTTACCATCACGAAAAAGGCTGAGTCGACCTTTAGTGCTCCTGCGGGACTCGAACCCGCGACCTCCTGCTCCATCGTTCAACGTTGTTACCACTCTGCTAACTTCCCGCCTCATATATATATATATATATATATATATATATATATATATATATATATATATATATATATATATAGGTTTAGCGTATGCCGAGTCTGAAATTTTGAGGTTCTATTTGTAGATAATTTACCGTTAACCCTTTTAACTGTGTATTTAACTGTAACTCAATGTAAAATGGACGGATATATCCGGGATCCCTAGTTAAGGGGTTAAATCCTCTTGAGAGTCTGCTTTAATTCGTTCTACTTTCGGTAAATGAGGACAAGGTGGATAATCCTAGGAGAAAGAAATAGACGTCTTCTCGATAGAGCAAATATCTTGAACTCTAGAGCAGTGTTTTATACAGGCCTGTTAGGAGGGGAGATTCCCCAAAAAAAAAAAAAAAAAAAAACTCAAAATCCCCCCAAAAAAAAAAAAAAATCCCAGCACTTACACAAATTTTGCATTGAACTGCGTCTTTTCCCCTCCAACCAAGTCGATCCCCTGAAAACCTCAATTTCCCCCCAAAGGCCTGGAGTCTGTATAAAACACTGGTCTAGAGGATATACAGTACAGAGCCGTACCTGTTTATGGATTTGTTTGGCTTACACGTGTAAGTATAAGCCCGAGAAGCATCAAGACATTATAACACGCGTGCACCTGATTTCAGGAGAAATTTTGTCATCTGATAAAAAATGCCTCTGCAGGAAATGGCTAAGAATTCGCATTTTCAAAAGTCTCGGATCATGCACTTACAATTATTGTTATTAAGCAAATTATCTAGTATTCCGAGACTTATTGCTGTCTGTCTCTCTCTGTCTTTGAGTCTGTACCTCTGTCTGTATGTCTGTCTGTCTGTCTGTCTGTCTGTCTGTCTGTCTGTCTGTCTGTCTCTCTCTCTCTCTCTCTCTCTCTCTCTCTCTCTCTCTGTGTCCTTTGTCTGTCTCTGCCTCTCTGTCTCTCAGTCTGTTAGTCTGTCCGTTTCGGTTTCTGTCTCTGTCTCTGTCTCGGTCTCTCTCTCTCTCTCTCTCTCTCTCTCTCTCTCTCTCTGCTTCTCTCCCTCTCTCCCTCTCCCGTGTTTCAGAGATGCTCTGATGGACTGAAATCCGTTCTTTTGAAATGAAAGACATGTTGTCCTTATTACGTATAATGGGGAGCAATGGACTCCAGGATCCAACGGATGTCAAAAATCCAGTGGCGGCTCCACCGGGGGGCACAGGGGGCCGTGCCCCCTATTGAGTGTCTGGCCCCCCAGTGGCTCCCCCAGTAGGGACCCTATACTTAATGCTACATACATTAAACAACAAATGGTTGGCCCTCATGATTAGAAGTTGCCACCCCAACGGCCCCCCTACTTGCCAAATCCTAGAGCCGCCACTGCAAAAATCGCAGAAAGCCATACCCTAAGCTTGTTACGAGAAATCGCATTTATATAGGCCCACAAAACGCAAATTGCATCCAAATACCAAACAGTATTTTAAATGCGGTGGAGTAACGGTAAGATTCTTGACCTGCAACCGGAGGGTATCGGGTTCGAATCCGACCCTAGCTACTGCGTAGAGACTTTGTGCAAGTTGTTCATCCCTTAACTGCTCCTCATTTACCAGTCTTCGGTAAAAGACTTAACGTGGGCTAAAATCCATCTAGTAACAACAAAATACGACTTTTATCTTTCCAGGTGTGCGTAGCTGGGTCAACTGCACTGCATACTATTACCAGTAGGCCTACTAAAGACATATCTGTTCCGGAACCTTATTCTCTTCTACCTTAGATTGTTTTCCATTTTTTGCTTTCTTTTAATATGATTACTATTGATTTAATCTGTAGGCCTATAAACTGGACTCTGTAATGTGCCCTTGCTCCTGACATTTGGTAATATGGCGCACAAGAAATTGTCAGTTTAATACTACTACTACTACTACTACTACTACTACTACTACTACTACTACTACTACTACTACTACTACTACTACTACTACTACTACTACTACTACTACTACTACTACTACTACTACTACTACTACTACTACTACTACTACTACTACTGCTGCTGCTGCTGCTACTACTACTACTACTACTACTACTACTACTACTAATAATAATAATAATAATAATAATAATAATAATAATAATAATAATAATAATAATAATAATAATGGTCTCACAGTCGCTGTTATTGCTATCATTGTTATCATTGCTGTATAGATTGGTTGTGTTACCAGGTCTCTGTTGTTGTTGCTGTTGTTCCTCTTGTTGTTCGTTATTCAAGACGATATGAACAGCCGTTGATGTCCAAAATAAATAGGACATGAGATGCGTCAAAGACTGAGCAACCATCGCTTTCTGTCTGCGTCGGTCGTCTGCGTTGTCTACGAAAGACGACGCGACTTTCTAATGAGGGCAACTGAGCGGCGTCTTTCTCCCGTCGTTCGCTGTCTCGTGTTCTTATCTTTTTTCCTCGTCCGAGCTTTCTTTCTTCCTCACTGGCGTCAAAAACGAGGCAGAATAACAAGAAAAGCGGTTACTTGTTTTGCTGTCATTAGTCATCGTTTGGGCGTCTGTCTGTCTGGCTGTCAATTTTCAGCTGTTTAGGGTTTCGAAGTTGGGGCCCAACTAAAGCCAAGTCTGATATACGCAACCACCATGGGACAGGGATATTTTTACAACCCCCTTAAAACTCCCCAAAACCACCAATTTGAGACCGACACCCCCGAACACCCCAATTTCTGCTGTGGGATGACCTTTTTTGCTTGTCAGACCTTTTTGGCAGGGGACCCGCAGAATTTACCGACACCCCCCTAAATTGATAATCCTAGAAATAACCCTGTCATAGGCGCCCACAGACATTTTCCAGGAGGGGCAAAAAACATTTTAACACAATGGTCACGGTTAATATCTTAGAACAAGGTTTTCAAATTTCACTGCGAAATGTAGGTTTTTGCATTTTCCAGGTGGAGGCGAGTACCCCCTCTTGCCCTAATGTGGTGGCGCCCATGGCAACGACGCGTTATAGATATCTTTTGGGGGCGAAGTAGGGGTTAAGCCTAAATGTACCTTCATTCCTTAGATGTTCTTTCTCACCGCAGGAGTAGCAAAATGGTAGGAAGTCCGAGGGAGGCCCGCTAAATAGGGCCTGTAATTAATGTTTGATCTAAATGCACGCGTGGAAGTTCAAACTCGGGTTTCTAGGTTTGCTCAGCTCAACGGCGGTGCTCCAGTTGCGCTTTGCCGGCTATTTTCACGGCTAATCTGTCTTCTTCGCCAAAGATCAATCGATTAGCAGAGATCGAGGAGTTAAGTTATACGAGATAACAGGTCGATGGCAAATGCACAAGGATAACAGCGATCGAAGGGAAGAGAGAAAAAAGAGAGACACAGACAGACAAAAAGACAGACAGAGAGGACGACAGAGAGAGGAAGAAAGAGGGAGAGAGGAAGAGAGAGAGAGGAAGAGAGAGAAAGGAAGATAAAGAGAAAACAAGAAAGAGGAGAGAGAGAGGAAGAGACAGAGAAAGAAGAGAGAGAGATGAAGAGAGAGAGAGGGGTGGTAAGGGAGAGAGAGGGGAGGGAGAGAGAGAGGGGAGGGAGAGAGAGCAAGAAAGAAATAAGAGAGAGATGAAGAGAGAGAAAGAGACAGACAGACAGACAGACAAGACAGACAGAAAGAAAGAAGAGACAGAGATGAAGAGAGAGAGAGAGAGAGAGAGAGAGAGAGAGAGAGAGAGAGAGAGAATTGGCGCCGAGACAAAAGTGACGGGGTAATACGATGCGTTCAAACGGTCTTCTTCTCTTGTTCAGGTAAAAAAAGCGACACGGTAAATATTAAATATCAGAACGTAACAGGAGCCAGCTGTTTAAAATTTCATTGCCACCTGAAGCATCCTTGCTTTGTAGAATTCCTCTCCACCTGACAGATACTTCACTTTCGGCTTTCTCCTCCTTTTGAAACTTCTCTCTTTGTTCTCTTTAGAGTAGTCCAGTGGCGTAGCCGAGGGGGGTTTGGAGGTTAAAAACCCCATTGGGCGCCAACATAAAACTAACACAATCTACAGCAGGCCTATACAACGCCAAACAGCATACATACTAAGTTCAATCCTTCATCTCTTGTATTACAATCGCTATATATATATATATATATATATATATATATATATATATATATATATATATATAGTGGTTAGGTCACTGCCTTCCAATCTACCTTGAAATTTTTATGTGCATTATAAGATTCTCAAAGTTTTTAAAGATTTATATCCATAATATAGCCGCCCCCAATTACATTGTAAACCCCTAAATCAAATTCCTGGCTACGCCCCTGCTGAATTCCGTTCGCATAACGTGTGCAATTTGGTCGGCGCTTTTCGGTTTCGTGCAGAGCGTTTATCTCATCGCTGTCGTATCCAGGGTGCGATTTGTAGGGGAATCTTCCCCACCCCACCCCACTGCCCAACTGCATCCCCTACTGCTACATCCCCACTGCTACATTTCCCCAACAACTACATCCCTCCAAGCTCGACATGCCCCCCCCACTGCTCCAGGTCACAAATCACGCCCTGGTTGTATCTAAATCGTTCTGGAACAAGAAAAGGCATCCTTATCGCTAACATACGGCTAGATACCTCCATTAAACGCGGCTGGCATGAGGCTGCATCAGTGTTTTATACAGGCCTGTTAGGAGGAGATTCCCCCCCCCCCCAAAAAAAACCTCAACATCCCCCAAAAAAATCCCAGCACTTACACAAATTTTGCATTGAACTGTGCCTTTTCCACTCCAACCAAGTCGATCCCCCCCCGAACGCCTCAATTCCCCCTCAAAGGGCTGGAGTATGGATAAAACACTGGGCTGCATGGTTAGACCATCTCCTTTCGCGGAATAATTGAGACGCCGCCGGTATTTTGCCGATATAAAGACGGGCTATTGACGTGTAACGACGCTACAGTCTTCCATGTCCCGTCTTATCAAGTTATTATTATTATTATTATTATTATTATTATTATTATTATTATTATTATTATTATTATTATTATTATTATTATTATTATTCAACGTAGAGATTTATGTGGCAACTTAATACAGTGACTGCGTGGACACATTACAAATTATAAGTTACAAGTTATTACCGATATCGAATCGAACCCAACACGTACCCCGATCTGAGACGTTTCTCCTCCGCCTCCTGTCAGCGGCCTTGGAACGAGGAACGAGCAGACGGAGTTACCGTAGTCTTTCGAACGTGTGCTTCGAAAACAAAAGCGTGCAACGAAAGTACACTTCTGTCCGTCAATCCTTCTTTCCACTGCATCCGCTCGATAATCTGAGGAAGGAACCGGAGCACCTGGCGACCTCAAATTGATGCATGTATGTATGTATGTATGTATGAATGTATGTATATGAATGTATGTATGTATGTACAGGCTTGTTTTCACGCAGGCTTACTTAGCCTCCTGTAAAATCACATTATTATTATTATTATTATTATTATTTTTTGTTATTATTATTATTATTATTATTATTATTATTATTATTATTATTATTATTATTATTAAATTATTATTAAATCATTATTATTATTATTATTATTATTATTATTATTGTTGTTATTATTATTATTATTATTATTATTATTATTATTATTATTATTATTATTATTATTATTGGTATGGATGGATGGATAGATGGTAGGCCAACGGATGGATGGATACATGGATTGGTGGATGGATAGCATAATCTGTGGAAAACTAAACAGGTGAACCTCATGAGAACTAGAGTAAGAATTTTCAACTCAAATGTAAAATCACTTTTTCTCTGTGGCTCCGAAAGTTGGAGATGGACTAGAAGCATCAATCAATAATTATGAAAACACAAAGTTTTGTTAAACGGATGTCTATTTTTAAAATCATTTACACTAATAGCCATTACTATTTTAATAATTAGTAACAGAATATTATTGATGGAGCAACGTAAAATACGGACTGTGCGCATTTCTTCTCAAATTACTGATCATTCTTTTTCAATACATCCACGACGCTAACAAAGATATTAATAAATTCAGCTTCGGAGGACATCATCGGTAAGCAACATTTCAACCCCATTTTCAAAATATTGCGCCCGTTCTTTTAGTCAATTATTTAGAGCAGACGCCACAGTTTCTCTTAAAAGAAACATCGTCGTGGCGCTACAGAAATAGAAGGCAGTCTTCCGTTAGAGCATCCATAAAGCATGTATATATATACGAAGCGGATGTCGCGACCTCTGTTGCTGGATTTCCGAATCATCGAGCGACGATTATTAAAAGACACGCATGCGTCCAAATGACACGGAAAAGAAATTATATGGGAATGAATTGGGAAAGATTTAGGACGAATAGATGTATGTATGTATTTATGTATGCATGTATGTACAGAGGGGTATGTATTTATGTATGCATATGTATGTATGTATGTATTTATTTATTTATTTATGTATTTATGTATGTATTTATGTATGTATGTATGTTTATATATATGTATGAAGATACACTCAGTCATTAGCTCCACAGCTGTATGTATGTATGTATGTATGTATGTATGTATGTATGTATGTATGTATGTATGTATGAATGGACGCAGGTATGAATGGATAGATGAATGGACGGACGGATGGGTGTATGCATGAATGGATGTATGTATGAATGGATGTATGCATGCATGAATGGATGTATGTATGTATGGATGGATGTATGAATGGATGGATGGATGGATGGATGGATGGATGGATGGATGGATGGATGGATGGATGGATGGATGGATGGATGGATGGATGGATTGGGTTGATATGTTCAGCCATTGTGGAGTCTGAGTGGGATTTTACGACGGAAGGGGGAAGGTCAAATAGGATTAATTGGATTATTAATGGATGAAAATAATAATCCTGCGTGCATTTATATATATATATATATATATATATATATATATATATATATATATATATATATATATATATATCATCATCTATAAGTCTTCGTCAGTGTTTTTATAGGCCGTTTCTGGAGAAAAAATTGCCCTTCCCTCCCCGGAAATTTCAAATTCCCCCCGGAAGTTTTGACATACTACATCAACTAACAGCAGACCCCTAGCTGACTTCCTCCCTCCCCGGCTTTGTCAGTTCCCCTCCCCTCCCGGCTGTGTCAGTTTCTCCCCGGAGACCATGAGTCTAGATTTAAACACTGGTCTTCGTATATGTTTCTATGCACATGAAACCCAGTCTTTCGGTTGCAGTTAAATTACTGCAATTTGCTCTCTGCCATTGACTTAAATTCTGTCAAGGTATAAACGGCTTAGGCACAACCCCCTCTCCCCCCTCAGCAGTGGCGGATCCACCGGGGGGGCAGGGGGCCCGTGCCCCCTATTGAGTGTCTGCCCCCCCCCCAGTGGCCCCCCAGTTGGGACCATATACTTAATGCTACATACATTAAACAACAAATGGTTGGCCCCCATGATTAGAAGTTGCCACCCCAACGCCCCCCCCCACTTGCCAAATCCTAGAGCCGCCACTGCCCCCTAGGAAACATCCGACCGGCCAGTTCGTGCATTTTGTATATTTGTCGTCGTTTCGTTTTTATTTAATATCGAGCATTTCACGCCAGTCAATGTCCTTCTCCGACCAGATTAAAATTATTATTCCTTGACGTATGACCAACTGGACAGCGGTTTAATTTCTAGCTGAGCACAACAAGATCATGGCCTCAATTCTCTCGATCGTGTCGTGCTGACGACGTCCAAGAACGGGTCGGAAAAGACGAATGAGACGAGATAAAGCGAGATTGCCATCTTGTCTACGCGTTCAGTCATTAGCTGCGCAGTTATAAATTAGCCTTTTTCTTATAAGTTCTCTTACCCCCTCACCCCCCCCCCCTCCAGCCCCCGCCCTCGTCGACTCTTTAAGGGTGGTTTCATCCTGTGGTCATATCTTAGAATGTCTAGCGTGCTGTCTGACTGATGGTCGTTCTGTATTTTCATTAATTAATGACCTATCTGCGAAAAATGCTCGAATTTTTTCTCGGTGGGTCAACAAAAATTGTAGATTTTGTGTATCTGAGTGCTGAGAGCAAAGATGATTCGACGGTGTTTCTGAAAATCTTAACGACTTAATGACAAGAGGTCATTAAATGATTACTGACCATTGGAACTAATTCGGTTTAATTAAGAGTTGATTGTTTTCGTCCGATTTTCCAATTAAACATACGCTGCCCTGTCACCATTTTAACTATTAGGCCTATAGAGTTAAAATTAAGGCAACAATTATTAACCACTAAATAATAAATTGACTTGACTTTTATAAAATCGGAATTTTTGGTGTTACATTTATACTCAATTTCAAACGACCAGCAAACATAAAAATTATGTATAATGTGACCATAGGATAGGAACAGGGGGTAGCGATGGGGAATATATCGGTATATATCCCCCCCCAAAAAAAATCAGACTACCTTAAAATTTTTAATGTGTTTTTTTTAATTTTCAAAGTTTATAAAGATTTATACCACCACTCCCCCCAATCACATTATACCCCTCGATAAAATTCCTGGCTACGTCCCTGGAAAGGAAACTCGCGAATTATTAACTAACAGAGCTCATTTTCTCCAAATTCCCAAATGATAGACGACTGAGAAAGTTGAAATCGCGTCAAATAGTTAATTAACTGCACACAGGAGCGGAGTGGAGTCACTGCGTATCGCAAGTGTATCAATTTGGTTGGAAAACAGGTCAGGCGATCCACTCGAATATCCTTGTGGAAACAGGTATTACCTGGTCAGAAGGAACCCCAAGTGGGAGTCGAGTGAACGTCAGGTATGCCGCATCGCGCTTTTTCATTCACGATCGTTAAGCAATTGCCGGTTAATTCAGGAAAGGAGGGGGGAAGGGAGAGGTCCATGGCTGCCAACGTAGGACACCGAAAATTAAAGAAGAAGAAAAAGGAGAAGAAAAAGATGATGATGATGATGATGATGATGATGATGATGATGATGATGATGACAACGACGAGAAGAGGAAGAAGAAGAGAAAGAAGAGGAAGAAGAGGCAGAAGACAGAAAGACGAAAAAGCAGGAGAAAGAAAGCAGGAGAAAGAAGAGAAATAAAGTTAATTCAACATATTAAGTATAAGCCTGAGTGCATTTTCTATAGACCATCGAACCTCGCGTATCTCTAGAAGGCCTACAGAAGCTTAGCTTTACTTAAGAGTTTTCATGTTTGAAGAAGTTTTCTAATGGGAGCTGCTGAAGTATTAATTATTAATATACACGACACGAGTAGTCAGTACAGTACACGTGTTAACAAAGTACGTGTCAGTTCCGATAGCCGCGAAAGAATGGGGGTGGGGGGGGCGTCACAATCAGTGTCTAATCTAGACTCCTGGACTCCGGGGGAAACTGAAAAAGCCGGGGGGGCTGACAAAGCCGGGAGAATTCTGCTAGGGGCCGCTGTTAGTCCATGTAGTAGGCCTATTCCAAAATTTCCGGAGGAGAATTTGAAATTTCCGGGGGGGAAGGGCAATCCCCCCGGAAACGGTCTAGATTAAACACTGGTCACAATGCGTCTACCGAACTAATCGAGAAGACCCAGTCGTCAGTAAACTGATGACATGGCAATTTTTTGGAACTGGCGACAAAGCATTTGGGTCGGACTATTCCCATTGCAAAGCTTTTTGCGACATTTGACACACACACCAAAATGTTTGGAACTAAAGGGTTGTTCTTCGAATCATTGACGCAGCCACGGGGCCGGGCCCAGGGATATTTTTACACCCCCTATCACCCTCCAATTTTAGGTCGACACCCCTCAAATTTGGTAATGTGACAATGGTATGCAAACAAAATGCATACTAATTAGCTCCGGACACCCCCCACCAAATTTGAGGTCGACACCTCCTCCAGATTCACAAACCTAGAAATATCCCTGCCGGGGCCCCCACTCTGGCTGGGACAGGTCGCGGAATTTACATAAAACGTAGACATCCAAAGAAAAGAACGCCGTTACGATTTTTTTATTTGCTCGTCGAAGACTTTTTACCGGAAATGTCGATGCGCCTTCCCCCCCTTTTTGGAACCCTGGTTGTGCCACTATCTAGGAATAACGAGCAAATAACACGACATGATATATGCTGCTTTTTTACATCCAATCGGTGAATTGTTGACGTACATGCAGGCGCCAGACTTTTTAAAATAATAGGGGGTCAGACGGCCCTCGTTCCAAATTTTTACATCCGTGTGCATCGGTACCTGCAAAGAATTCTACCCGCTGGGAGGGGGTCAATCTCGGTCATTGGGGTTAAAAACACACAAACAACCCATACGAATTTTGCCATGTATTGCCATTGTGATAAGTATTTCAATAATGCAATAATACGTATAATCATTGGAGTAACATCTGTTATCACATTTTATTTCTGAAACAAACTACATTTGAATATATTAAATATTTATATCGTACAGATTTTTAAAAAATTTCCCACACGTTAACAGTCAAGGCAAAATTGCATCTTAAAACACCATCTAATTCAAGGTTACTTTCCTAAAACAGAAGTTAAATTTCCATTTTTAACATGACCACTCAGCCTGCACCGACCGATACCAACACAATGTCACTGCCTAGGTGCACTCTGCAATTAAAATGCACAAGACTGTACATTCAGTGGAGAAAATCAGATATCTAGGATATAGACTGCCTTCGAAGGAGTATGACTATCCGACAGAGTTGCTAAAATTCTGCAAATTCTCTTGCATATTTGTCGAAAGGGGAGTTAGGCAGTGGCTCTTCGTCGTACGGATCAAAGTTACTTGTGTCGTCGGGGCCTTTGACAACTGGTTTAAAAGGTGGTGGCACCTAGAAGACGAATAAAAAAACATTCAAATGTACACATTGTTACATGATGTCCCTTCTGCTTTGTGTATCGCCGCTAGATGGCAATAGGATAGTGAGTAGTATCTTGTACAATTGGTATTCATTTTCCGGTTGTTGCTTTTGTAATAGACTGTTCAAGGAATCTGTAATCTTTGCGATTGAAATTCATTTAAAATCGTATTTAATCTTCGTACTTTTGTATCATCGACCACCGCCCTTAACAACTTGAGAAATATGTAAAGAAATCACGATAAAGCAATTATTATTATTATTACTAATATATTATTATTATTACAAAAAGGAAAGTAATGGCAACCTATCCCAGATTAATGGCTTATACCACCCACGTCGCCGATTGCCTAGACCGGAGATAAGCGCCGGAACCCAACGCTCGGACTCGAGTACG
The DNA here is from genome assembly GCA_018105865.1 of Metaphire vulgaris. Lineage (NCBI taxonomy): Eukaryota > Metazoa > Annelida > Clitellata > Crassiclitellata > Megascolecidae > Metaphire > Metaphire vulgaris. The sequence goes on along the minus strand of CM030862.1, from coordinate 10,428,018 downwards.
GGACCTACCGTTACCTTTACCATTTTAGTACTTGAGAAGTGCAACTACTTGCCTTTTGTTCATAAAGGGTGATCCAAGCGATACCGTTGAACCAGTTGTGCTTCTTGATGTCATCCGTACCGTTTTTCAGGTTTCCGTAACGCGACGAAGTGTCCACCACCAGTATATGATCTATCAGATCCCTAAGGTCACTTGAGAAATGGGAGGGGTACTTTACCTGAAAACCCATCAAGAACCTTTTATGCACGTGATAATAACATGTAGGCCTACAGTAGAACCTCGTTATATCGAACTCGCTTATATCGATATCACGTTTATATCGAAGTTTGAGCGCCGGTCCCGCCAAAACAGTGTTAACGATACAGGAATCGGATATATCGAACTTCGAATATATCGAAGTATTTATCACAGTCCCTTGAACTTCGATATAACGAGGTTCTACTGTGGAATGTTTGAAGAGAATTGAAAACAGAAAGACCCTGATAAAAGAGATTGCTAAAAGGAAAACACAGTATGCTGGACATATAATGAGAGGGTCATGCACACAGCAAGCTCTAAATGTCTTGGATGGGAAATACGAAGGAAAAGCAACTAATGGACGACCACGAAGAACATGGTTAGACGACATAAAAAGCTGGACTGGCATAGAAAATTATGGGGAAATGAAAAGATTAGCTGAAGACCGAGACAAATGGAGACAAATCGTGACTGCCAACCTTCGAATCGAAGATGGCACACCATGACGATGATAATGATAATAATCTGATTTCGAGTGGTTCAGGAGGCAGTGTTAGCCTGTGTGAAAACTTCTATAGTTACCCATAACATTTAGTAACCCAGTTCAGATAGGTACGGTAACTTTTGAATCCATTAATTGTTTGCTTGCAACTGTTACTGTCCTTTCGTTCAAACTCTTCCATTTGTCCACATGTTTTCAATAGTCAGAGTAAGTGAAGAATACATAATGCCAAATACATGGATCATGTGCTCATATGAATAAATAGCGCCATTTATAATATTCTAAAGGTATCAATCGATGGTGCTTCAAATCCATGAGCAAAAGACCAGGTCATTCCAGGAATCAGTCAGTGAGAAAGTGAGGCAATAGCTATGGAGGATATGCTAATTTAAAGATATGGGTTTTTAGTTTAGATCGGTAAATACTCAATTCTTTGGAAGACCTGACAGCCGAGGGAAGTGGGCTCAATGTTTTTGGCCAAAAATAGCGAAAGCTCTCTTACCAATTTCAGTGTTGGTTCTAGGTATATTTAACAATAAATTAACTCAATAGTTCTGTTTCGAGCAAAAATTGCTACAGAGGGTAATGACATAGGTATCTAACAAGAACAGTTCAAAGCTAATGCACTGTAATTAGGCAGCAGTTCATGCCCTGTACAATGTACAATGTATGGTTGCTGATTCAAATCTCATCATAACCATTTAGTAGGGACTTCTGGGCAAGTTGCCTCTCAACCATAAACTATAGTTTACTGCACTATAGAACTAACATCCGTGTATAAAACACACACCATATGAAATAAACGAGTACGGATAGTTAGTGGAAGGAAAAGCAAAATAATATTTATCGGGCGTCCACATAAACCCGCAGACCCAGCCCCCCAAAAAATTCAGGGTCACACCATTATCAAATCTGCACAGCACGATATTTTAACCCCTCCCCAACCCCCACTGCAAGATGGCGCCCTTAATCAACAGGTAGAAGGACGACACGAAATAGATACGAACGCGACAGGCAACGATCTGTTCGTAGATTTGAATTGGCTGGTCGGCATAAAAGGCGGGTATCCGGCAGCCATTTCGAACAGGAGGATACCCAGTGCCCACCAGTCAACGGCATGGTTGTAACCCTAACAACAACAACGACGACGACGACGATGAAAACAAAATTCATGACATAGGCGGCAAACGTGGTGGGCTTTTTAGGCGCTAAATGATTAAATTGTAGCCGAGAGAATAGAATAGGCAAGTGGAAAAAAATATTAAGTGGTTATTAAAATATTTATTAATATTTTATTTTAAAACAAATAAATTGTTAAAATATTAAAAGTGGTTTCAAAATAAACCCTGATTAGAAGCCGGACAATCGATTAGCACGCTGGCTGCGTACCTTGCTGAGAATTATCTCTGGTGCCAGGTATTCTGGTGTTCCACACAAGGTGTACGTTCGACCTTTGATGATCTTTGCAAAGCCAAAATCTGTTACCTGTTAACCCAGAATAACATTAAGCCTGTAATTTCACTTACAATTCCAACCAGATCACCATACCATCTATAAAAAGGCCCAGTTTATATCCTGTATAAATCAGATTGGCATCTGTATATCACTACTGTTTTACTTTATGATTACACTGTATACTATGCCTGTTGTAGAATGATACATTACTTTCATGTCAGAGAGAGAGGGAGAGAGGAGAGAGAGAGAGGAGAGAGAGACAGGGAGAGAGAAGGACAGAGACAGGGACAGAGACAGGCAGAGACAGAGAAAGAGACAGAGAGAGACAGAGACAGATTAAAATTTGGAGTCACTGCACCAGTTTAAAAGATAGTAGATCAATTCCATTCACTAAATCATCACTAAATTAACTTCCCAGGTTAAGAACATTTATAATTGAAGGAAACCGATAAATGGTACTTTAACATATCCAGTGCCATCAATGAGAAGGTTCTCCGGCTTCAAGTCCCTGTACGCGATGTCCAGATAATGGAGATACTCGAAGGCCATTGTCACCTGAGCCCCATAGAACTTTGACTGCGGTTCACTGGATGGCGAAAAAGAAGATCTAATCTTAAAACTTCTATAGCGCCACTTTCATAATGCACAGGAGCATCAACCGATGGCAGACAAAACATTCACTAGATGGCAGGAGCTACGGCCTTGTTTCCGAAATGATTTTATCACAGTCCGTGGGGACCCTGAAGCAGTTTTATACAGGCCTGTTAGGAGGGAGATTCCTACCCCCAAAAAAACCCCTCAAAATCCCCAAATCCCCAAAAAATCCCAGCACTTACACAAATTTTGCATTGAACTGTGTCTTTTCCCCTCCAACCAAGTCGATTTCCCACCACCCAAAAAAATCCTCAAATCCCCCAAGACCTGGAGTCTGGATAAAACACTGCTCTGAAGCCATTTGGTAAATATTTTCACAGTGCTCTGACCTTTTCACAGCAAGCTGACGACGGCATGAATGCTGATGGTGGTTGTGGTGGTGGGGTGGAGTTGGGGGTGATGATGATTATGCAGCTATTCAATTCTGCTAAAATTAATTATTGATATGAATTAGTTACCTAAATTTTCCTGCATTTCTAAGATGAGTAAACATCTCCCCGCCCATGATAAACTCCAAGACCATAAAAAGGCTCGAGTTCGTCTGGAAGACAAAACAATTGAACATCCTATTCAGATAAAAGTGCTATTCTTAATTATTAAAAGTGCTATTCAAGTGCTATTGCGCCACAGAAAATACTCACTGAAGCAACAAATCATGTGACATGTCATACAGCAAAGCAATAGGCCTTGTGCACTTGATTAATTAGTGAACTCAGCACATTAACAATGCATCAAATTTAATGGGTAGAATTATGTTATGCCATGTTACTACTACAATGCTACATGTCATATGATGGTATATTACAAAGTTTGTTGATATTTGTGGACTCGAAGAAATGAAGACAAAGAATGAGAAAACATGAACAAAACCATAATTTCATAGAAAGGCCAAATGGTACAAATAATAATAATTACACACTTCTATAGCACCAGTTCTAATCAGTGGCGGCTCTAGGATTTGGCAAATGGGGGGCCGTTGGGGTGGCAACTTCTAATCATGGGGGCCAACCATTTGTTGTTTAATGTATGTAGCATTAAGTATAGGGTCCCAACTGGGGGCAGGCACTCAATGGGGGCACGGGCCCTCTGGCCCACCGGTGGAGCCGCCACTGGTTCTAATACCTAAGGGTATCAATCGATGGTACTTCAAATCCATCCGCAAAAAGACCAGGTCATTCCAGAGATCAGTCAGAGGGAAACAAACAGCAAGAAGACCGACTATGGAGGAAAAGCCATCCATGAGAAGGTTTTCCGGCATAGTGGTTCTCACACAGGACAGATCCTCCTGAAGCACTCTAAGCCCTGCTATTATTATTATTATTATTATTATTATTATTATTATTATTATTATTAATTACCTGAAAGCTATAGGCCAATTCAACTATGTTTGGAAATGAAATTGATCGCAGAAGGCGTTTCTCGTTTAGCGTGTGTTCTACCTGCTTTGTTTTCACGACCTACAACAAGATTTCCTGCAACCCCTTAACACACTGCTACGCGTAAAAACTTCCACCACAAACGTCTTGCAATAACAACTGTGAAAATTGTCCAAATTAAATTATAATCTGTAATTAATTATTAATTAATAATTCAAACAATGACTATTGCTGCCAAGGCTGAAACAATGCCACTATAGCTCATCGAGCTGCGTCCAAGATTCATTTTTTATACCATGATCAAAACAGACATTCATCATTCTGTTATGTAAGCAGGGGCGGTGCTAGGGGGATGGGTCCGCGGGTCCGGACCCACCCAGCCTCGGGCAAGGACACCCGAGCAAATCTTGCAAATCCGCAGAGACATTTTGATTTTTTGGGGGAGGGGTAGTCTGAGCCGGGTCCTGGTTGTGTAGATTGCATTAGACCCACCCAGCCAACAAAACCCAGCGCCGCCCCTGTGCGTAATTAAGTAAGTAACTCCGACAAAATTTACTGCACAGACAAACAGGGTCAAGATTTTCAGTATTCATCTCCTCCCAAAAGTTCTGACAAGTAAGAAATTTGTTGTCAGGCCAAATGCCGAAGGCTGTTACTTTGAATGGAGAGCTGATGACTTTTTTTCTGATCAGTGGTGGTTTAAGAGGTAAATGACGTATATAGAAGCAACACAATTTTGGGGGGCTTATCTCCTCCATGAAATGTGCACGGATATTTGTCCATCTCATCTTTCAAAGTCAGCACCTATGAATTTGTCACAGATTTCCCAAGAGATCTGACATGCACAGACACGCACACACGCGCACACACATACATGCCAATACAAACATAAAAGCAACATCCATATTACAGTACTTTGGTACTTTATGGCAATATTTGCCTCAGTTTTCCAAATCTTTTGATTATTATCACATCAGGGTAAAAGTAGCAATGTTGGTCAGCCTCTATGCCCGAAAACAATACAGCTAACATCTGAAAATATTCAAGTATACACAAAATCCTCAATTCACCCGATTTTCATCTTATGTCACTTTCCCACATCCACTGAGCCAATCATCTCTCAAAATTTGCAACCGTGCTTTTTCATATGCTGCACCAGAACTCAATTCCTGCATCCCTCTGCTGTCTATACTATTGTAAAATAAAAAATTCTCTGAGTCACAATTTCCTTCACTTTTAGCAACATCCCCTCAAGTTTTCCTGTCTAAACTGAAAGCATTTCTCGACAAAAAAATCATGCCTCCATAGCTATAACTTCCCAACCATGATGACTCTGCATAAATTCATGAAACTTTACTTACTTCCTTTTACTTGAGCTATACTGACGGTTTTTGTACTGTATGTGATAGAAATGACCACAGGAGGAATAATTGTATACATCATGTCTCACTATTCATAGATTATCTCTCAAATCTCAATCAAATAATTTCTTTATTTTCTATTTTTGGAACATTTCGTCTAAACAGCAAAGATATGGTCACGAGTACTCGAAACAGTGAACGATATCCCCTGAATTTCAACAAATACAGTAGAACCTCGTTATATCGAACTCGCTTATATCGAAATAACGTTTATATCGAAGTTTGAGCACCGGTCCCGCCAAAACAGTGTTATTGATACAGGAATCGGATACATTGAACCTCGGATATATCAAAGTATTTATCACGGTCCTTTGAACTTCGATATAACGAGGTTCTACTGTATTACTAAACTTTTAAATACATTTAGCAAATAAAGACATACAGCAATAAACATGCGAACACACACAAGCGCACACACACACACTCACACACATGCGTACTGCACGAAGGAAGATTTCTCAAGGGATTTCATAAATCACTGGATAAAATTAACCGACGTAGAAGTTGATTGGATAACCGAGACTCGCCCTGTGTTTGTCGAGAATCTTCATAGCGTAAAATCGCTTCGCTTTAAGATGTTGAACTAGCATTACTCTTCCGAATGAGCCTGTACCAAGGGTCTTTCGCAGATCGAAATCATTCAGAGTTGTAGTTTGCTACGAAAAAACAACCATGATCAACTTTCGACATCTCTATAAAATTCTTAGAGACAGGGGCGGCGCTGGGGGGGAGGGGGTTGGGTCAGTGTTTAATCTAGGCCGTTTCCGGGGGGAAAATTGCCCTTCCCCGGAAATTTCAAATTCCCCCCCCGGAAATTTTGGAATACTACATGGACTAACAGCGACCCCTAGCCCCCGGCTTTGTCAGTTTCCCCCCGGATTTTTCAGTTCCCCCCGGAGCCCAGGAGTCTAGATTAAACACTGGGTGGGGTGGGTCCGCGAGTCCGGACCCATTCAGCCTCTGGCAGGGGCACCCGAGCAAATCATACAAATCCGCAGAGAAATTTTGTTTGGGAGGGGGTGGATAGGGGTAGGCTGAGTCAGGTCCTGGTTGTGTTCAGTGGGATCATATTACGAGATTGCATTAGACCCACCCAGCCAAAAAAAACAGTGCCGCCCCTGCTTAGAGAAATAAAAGTGCAGTATCTCAAATGGGTGAGAAGAGCACGAGAAATTCTTATAATTATTAAGTTAACATATATTACAATATTTTACATCTGCATGTGGAAAAAACCATTTAACTGCTCCATGATGGCAAATCTCTCACCAACACTACTGAAACTTAGAGATGTCTGTTCAATCAATTGTAATCATTCAAAGCTTGCCTCAAACTTTCTCTATAAAGCTTTCCTGCCTTATTTTCAGATTTTCCAGAAAATTTAGCTGGACTGAGTAAGGTGTCATTGCTCTTCACATTAGGTATTGTCAGTTAATAATGGCGATGATGATGACGATGATGATGATGATGATGGTGGTGGTGGTGGTGATGATGATGATGATGATGATGATGACAATGATGATGACAACAATGATGATGACAACAATGATGATGGCAACATAAGATACTGGAATAAGTCAATATTTTGAAAAGTTCTCACATCTGGTGGCTCGTTATATTTCCTGTCAAATTCGTCTTTTGCAGTTTTCAGAAAATTGAAAACTATTTCAGACAGTAGAAGCAAAGTCTCATACATAGATTAGCTATTCAATATTGCATCAAAAGTTACAATAATGAACATTAAATGTCACCTTTACACGGACCTCAAGCTCTATCACTCAAAACACTTCATCAATTCAATAAACTACATTTCAAATCAAATCAAATAAATTTTATTTTTTATTTTTATTTTTAAAAATTTTTTTCTTCAAAAAAATTAAATAAAAAATAAAAAATTAAAAAATTAAAATTAAAAATTAAATAAAAATATAATTTATTTGATTTGATTTGATTTGAAATGAGTAGTACAACACAATTAGATCCCAGCATTGAAATATCGCCTCAATTTCCCAATTCGAACAGAATTTCTTATAGCTTTTGCCATCGGCTGTGGGCTTTGAGCAAATACTAGACTTTTAAGGCAACGTTCATTTCCATGCAATCATCATCATGTTGCACTCAACAGAATCATTGATGTTGCCACGGACAACTATAAAACTGAGGTCATTCTTAACATTTCTGCCAGTGTTTTTTATCCAGACTCCAGACCTTTATGGGAAAACTTGCAAACATGCTTGGCAGGGTATAGCAACAAGGCAGGGATATATATATATATATATATATATATATATATATATATATATATATATACCTTCCCAAAAATCAGACTACCTTAAAGAGTTCAAAGTTTTTAAAGATTTATTACCCCCCCCCCCCAATCACATTATACCCTCCCAAATAAAATCCCTGTCTACTATACCCCTGATGCTTGGCTGGAGGGGAAGAGACATAGTTCACTGCAAAAATTTGTGTCAATGCTGAAATTTGAAGGGGGATTTTGAGGTTTCGGGGGAAATCCCCCCTAACAGGCCTGGATAAAACACTGGGTTTTGCCCTAGATTCACCAAGCTTTAAGAAATCAGATTAGTAAACCAGTACTTAAACTATCATGCATTTTGGAGAACGGTTTCACCTTTAGGCCTATGTACACTTGCTGATAACATTCTGCAAGTATCCCTGTTTCTTGTAAGATTTCACAGCATCAATTTTCACAGCATATCAAGTATTTTCCACATTTATCAAGTTCTTCAGCTCTTTAATGTCAGATTGATATATAGGCATAAACTTCCACTATGCCTCTAGGTTCGAGTCCCCCTTTCTGAGAGGCTACCGTAGAAAGGGGGAAGGCATTGGGGTTAGTCCGGTCGGACCCCTCACTTTTTCATCAAAATTTTCGCCAGTGCAGGTAGATGTTACTGAGATGACAAGAGCCCTTAGTGAGTGTGTGTGGGGGGGGGGTGGGGTGGGGGGGGGGGGGGGAGTGTGAGTGTGCGTGTCTGTTGGCCGGGAACTGGGAAGCGTCTTCTAGCAGTCTGTTGCCTTGGGAGCAATGACCTATCTCCTTCCCCTTATGCCTCTCGCCCCATCCCTCACTCCCCATAAAAATCTAAAATGAGGTGTTGCCGTCGTGCTCGGCCCCGAATCTCCTATGCCAAAAACTCTGGCGCCGCCTCCTCCCCAGAGGCCTATAAATACGTGAACATAATACTGTACACACAAAAATATCCAATCGTAAGCCCGTACTGAAAAATCTCTGAATTTATATAGCGCCTTTACAATATTTCGACGTTCAGCTGACTATCTAGGCAACGATAGACAGACAGGCCTAACGAGTCTCCCCGTTGTGTGATTTTCAACTGACTTAGCTGGCTCTCGCTGGCTGAGACGGTGGCAGTGTTTCCCATAACCTCTACAGGATGAAAGAACTCGATCTGAACTGCGGAAAAACCATCCATTTAGCACTAAACGGGTCTTCACTCGATCGCCATTTTTAAAACGTCGTCAACGACGTCTGTAAACCGGAAGTCATCGACCCGATAATGGACCTCAAAACAACTGCAATTCGTATAGCGCATTTTTTATTTTTAACCGGTTCTAATTACTTTGGTGGGTAAATTGATCATCTTCAAAATGCAATAGGCCTAATATTGACGGTGGATAACATCGATTTAAAGACATATTTCAAACAGTTGAGTGTCATGAATGAGCCGTTTTAAATGCAGAAGGTGATGGCCCATGTTTGCAATAGCGATTGATATCAATGTAGTAATGGATGCTAAAGATAGTGGCTGAATATGCCATATAGTGCTTACTATAGCTGACAAGCAAAAAAAAGGTTGTCGCCGCTGATTTTGCTGCCCTTCTAAATTTTGCCGCCCCTTCGCTAAACCTCCTCGGCACAACCCAACAAGAAAAAAGGTCGTCGTCACTGAATTTGCCGCCCCTTCTACATTTTGCCGCCCCCCTTCGCCTTCGCCAAAACTCCTCAACAATCCTACAAACACAAAAAAGGTCGCTTCCAAAATTTGCCGCCCCCGTCATGTGTGCGCCCATGGCTAGAGCCATAGTAGCCATTGGGACGCTACCAGTGTTTAATCTAGGCCGTTTCCGGGGGGAAATTGCCCTCCCCCGGAAATTTCAAATGCCCCCGGAAATTTTGGAATACTACATGGACTAACAGCGGCCCCTAGCAGAATTCCTCCCGGCTTTGTCAGTTCCCTCCCCCCGGATTTTTCAGCCCCCCCTCCCGGAGTCCAGGAGTCTAGATTAAACACTGGACGCTACGCCTCTGTACATAGAACGAGCCGCATCTGTTGCACCATTAACCCCTTAACTGTGTATTTAACTGTAACTCAATGTAAAATGGACGGATATATCCGGGATCCCCAGTTAAGGGGTTAAAACCTTTGCGGAATTCTCGCTAAAAGCAGACGATGCCACTGCTGACAACAGTCTATTCTGTGGAGCATCGCGTTCCTGGAAAATCACGCAAATTCGCGCCGATGATGCCAGCGACGTACGCCGTCTGCTGTGAACGTCGCATGTCACAGAGAACCTGTTTGATTTCAATAGACTCGGGATTACTGTATACGTGTCGGCTGCGCAGATGCTAGACTAGCGCTTCTGAGTGATTCTTCAGAAAAGGCGCGAGGGGGGCGAGAGGGCGCCCAGTGTTTAATCTAGACTCCTGGGCTCCGGGGGAAACTGACAAAGCCGGGGGGAATTTGAAATTTCCGGGGGGAATTCTGCCAGGGAGGGGCTGATGTTAGTCCATGTAGTACGCCAAAATTTCCGGGAGGCAATTTGAAATTTCCGGGGGTGGAAGGGCAAACAAAGCACATAACGACTATTGGACGATATCGTATGAATAGCATAATTTCATAAAAGAGAAATTTTTATTTTCAAGGCTTTGGATCGCAAAAAGATGATTATGAAAAGACGAAGCCATATTAAATCCTATCAGAAACACGACTTTTAGACCTTTAAAACCTTTGGATGGTCAAATAAGTAGCGAGCTAAGAAACCGGGATGGATACGTCCAATAATCTCGGATAAGTCCAATGGACCGTTTTTGCACAGGGCAGGTAGATAAGCTATCAAAGAGGACGACCGATATGAAGTTTCAGGGATTGAATGGACATGTCGGAGGTTTTGTTTCGATGGCAAACAGTTCAGGAATGAAAAAATTTATGATATCGTTTCGGCCCCGAATTCTGAAAATAATCTGGTCCTAAAAATATAGAAGCAAATGATGAAGATGCCGACAAAACGATATTGCGATTGTTAGCAATTTTCTAAGAAATGTAAGGCTGAATACGGAATTAAAAGAGACAATAATACAATCATTTTGTTGTCCCAGATCAATTCCTTAGCAAGCAAAAATCATTAGCAGATATTCAAAGACATATACTTACATAATAATAATAATAATAATAATAATAATAATAATAATAATAATAATAATAATAATAATAATAATAATAATAATAATGCCACCACTACTATTACTACTACTATTATTACTACTATTATTACTACTATTATTACTACTATTACTACTACTATTGCTACTACCAGGGTGCGATTTGTGACCTGGAGCAGTGGAGGGGGGGGATATGTCGAGCTTGGGGGATGTAGTTGTTGGGGAAGTGTAGCAGTGGGGGGATGTAGTGGTGGGGGATATAGCAGTAGGGGGATGCAGTTGGGCAGTGAGGGGAATCTCCCCTTCCCCCCTACAAATCGCGCCCTGGCTATTACTATCACTACTAATGAACCAAGTTCATTTGACCATGCATCTTTTAGAAGGAGCAGGACCGAAGAGCGGGAGGGAGAGGTCAGTCCAGAAAAAGTTCCGAACAGGTTTAAGTGCTCCGAACCATCGCCCACCGCCCTGTAGACGCTCTACGCTGTTTTTCTAACACGACCGACAGACACACAAACACACAGACACACAGACAGACAGACTAAGAAGCATACAGACGCCGTGAGTGACTGATGAATTTGCGGCGAAGGACGAAGGCTTAATGGAGCTTTCCATCTGGGTAGATTGGGCTCTGGCTACCTCCGTCTTACTCTCCGCCAAATATTGCTCCGGGTTTTTGGACTAGAGCCCAGATTAAGGGCGGCAGTGACCTTGGCTCGGCGGTTATGACTAAATGAATCTAAATAATTGCAGACAACGCCTATTAAAAAGAGCGCGAAGTTGCTCGCCACTGAATGAGTAATGACGAGAAAAGAACCGCTGAAAACGTACGACAGGTAGGAGGGAGGGAGGGATGGAGAGAGAGAGAGACAGACAGACAGACAGGCAGACAGAAGGCAGACAGACAGACAGAAAGATATAGCCAGAGACAGACAGACAAAAACACAGACAGACGAAGACAGAGACAGTGACAAAGACACACAGTGACAAAGACAGAGACACAGAAAGAGACACAGAGACAAAGATACAGAAAGAAAGACAGACAGAGACAGAGACACAGACAGACGAAGACATATACATACAAAGAGAGAGAGACAGAGATAGACAGACAGACAGACAGTGACAAGGACAAGGACAGACACAGAAAGAGACAGAGAAAAACAAAGAGACAGACAGAGACACAGACACAGACAGAGAGATAGGTATGTGGAGAGAGAGAGAGAGAGAGAGAGAGAGACAGAGAGACAGAGAGACAGAGAAAGAGAGAGAGAGAGAGATAAACACAGAGACGCAGAGAGAGGGTAAGAGAGACAGACAAACAGAGACAGAGAGTATGTATATTTTAGAGCAGCTACCCAATTATAGCGCGCCGTTTGCTAGCGGTTCATGTTTATGATGAGCGGGTCAAAACCTTCGGACGCCTCGGCGTTGTTTCATTTTCAAACTTTTAACAATTCATAACGGAACAAGGGCGCAAGAAAACGTCCCGGAATATGATGCGAGCAGTTCTCAAGATGTCTGTTTGGTTGACTGTCTTAACATCTTTGCCTTAACAATCATTATTATTATTAGCTCCCATACTGCTTGTAAGAACTTTGCTGTGTTTAATGTAACCGTTTAAAGCATTTGTATCTAGACATTCTTACGAAAAAAAACCCCAGGCATTAAAACTATTATTTTATTAAAAGTTAGTAAATATATTTTTAGTCAAAGTAGCCACAGTGTGCAGGTAGTATTTCCCCACCTTTCTAGTAGTTTTATCTGGTTTTGAATGTAAGATGGCCAGTTTTGCAGTGGAGACACCCTGCAGTGGTTCTTGCAACATTAGTGGCAGCAGTAGTATGGTGGTGGTAGTGGTGGTAGTAGCAGCAGCAGCAGTGGTGGTAGTGCAGCAGCAGCAGCAGCAGCAGCAGCAGTGGTGGCAGCAGTGGTGGCAGTGCAGCAGCAGTGGTGGTGGCAGCAGCAGCAGCAGTGGTGGTGGTGGTGGCAGCAGTGGTGGTGGTGGTGCAGTGGTGGTGCAGCAGCAGTGGTGCAGCAGTGGTGGTGGCAGTGGCAGTGGCAGTGGCAGTGGTGGTGGTGGTGGCAGCAGCAGCAGCAGCAGTGGCAGCAGCAGCAGCAGCAGCAGCAGCAGTAGCAGCAGTAGTAGTAGTAGTAGTAGCAGCAGTAGCAGCAGTAGCAGTAGTAGCAGCAGTAGTAGCAGTAGTAGTAGTAGTAGTAGTAGTAGTAGTAGTAGTAGTAGTGGTAGTAGTAGTAGTAGGTGGTGGTTGTTGTAGTTGTTGTTGTGTAGGAGTATAGGTAGTACTATAGTGGCAGTAATAGTTGTGATGGAGGTAGTCGTCGTCCATGGGCGTATTTAGAAAGGCTTAAAGGGGTAAGCTGAAATTTAAGAAGTTCGAAAAATAACTTCTATTCTATGTTCTGCAATAACATACAGTTTAAGTTTATTAAAATGCTGCAGTTTCGCTTAATTACCTCAATTTTTTTGCTCCATAATTGTTTAACAGACAAAAGCTGTTTGCAATTTGTAACGACGCACAGTAACGAAACATTTATTCATTATGGAACGCATACTTTCTTAAGTTTCCTTCACATTACTACATTTTCTACTAATTGCACAAATTATGTTATGAAGCAAATATCCCATAAAACAAATTTTAAAATATTTTGCGGTGCAACCGAAGGAAAGAACCAAAGGCCAAATACCAAAGGGGTACGTTGTGGATCAGGAGCATACCCCCTAAATACGCCACTGTCGTCGTCGTAGTAGTAGTTGTACTATTTGTTGTTGTTGTTGATGTTGTTGTTGAGTAATATCCAGAATATTTTAGAATCTTGGACTTTGTGTACGTTTCTACTGCTGCCTTGTGTGTGTGTTTATATGTGTGTGCGCGTGTGTTTGGTTGCGCTGGATTCTCTGCAGCAGCGGCAGCAGCAGCAGCAGCAGCAGCAGCAGCAGCTGCGTCAGCAGAGGCAGTCTATTCGGTGGTTCTGTGGCTGCTGCTGGTGCTGCTGCTGCTGCTGGTGGTGGTGGTGGTGGTGGTGGTGTCGTCTGTTGCGTCCTCTGGCGTCGAGTAGGAGCGACAGAGCGTTTTCGTCGTTCGGCGAATACAACCGATGGTCGCCGACGGACATTGGACGGCGCTGTTCTGGTCTCTCTTGATGGCCTCGAAAGACGCCTGGACAGATGCCGACGAGGCAAGGGGCGTCAGAGGTAGGTCTCTCTCTCTCTCTCTCTCTCTCTCTCTCTCACTCTCTCTCTCTCTCTCTCTCTCTCTCTCTCTCTCTCTCTCTCTCTCTCTCTCTCTCTCTCTCTCTCTCTCTCTCTCTCTCTCTCTCTCTCTGTATTTCTTCTCCTTCTATTTCTCTCTTTAATATCCCACTATTTTTCTATTTCTCTCTTTCTTTCTTTCTTTCTCTCTGGCTGTCTATATATATATACATATATATATATATATATATATATATATATATATATATTACATATATTATATATATAACCTGTTTTTTTTCATTTTAGTTCTGTCTTTTTCTTTTTTCCTATTAAAATCCCCAATTGTTGAACATTCTATTTTAATCCCTTTCCGTGCACAATTAATTATTATCCAAAAATGATTCATTGTCTCTCTCTCTCTATCGTATAAGACATTTCAACTGAAATCGCTTCCTATTCTCTTCGCGCTGTGCAAATCCTTCCGAAATTCGCCTGTTTTTACAGATTTGCGCTCGGAACGTGAACAATCGTCACGTGACCATTTCCCGTAAACACGCATGACCCTCTCCGGCGGTGATCCAGGTTCAAATTATCCATCCTCAGTTATAAAGTTGCACGGGATTTGCTTTCCTTGTTTTAACTGGATTCAGGCGGAGGTGTTGACTGTCTAACCCCTCCTAACTGCAGCAATGAATTTACGCGTCCCAGAAGAAGAGTTCCATCTTTCCATCATTATAACCTTCCATCTTTAGTCTCCAGACTAAAATGTAATACTATAAAAAGACTACAGTAGTCGCGCCGCTTTCTCCGGTCGCCGCTAGACTAAACCAAAGAGGCCTTTTTAAAGTCTTGCCTATAAGTCGCTTCTACTTCTAGCTATATAGCCACGACTCTAGTAGCTGGACAGCTACTGTCGACGCCAGGTTCAATCTATGCTA
>CM030862.1:10332805-10407805 GCA_018105865.1 Metaphire vulgaris | reverse complement strand
GTCGCCAGGCACAACGCTAGTTCCACGTCTCCCGCCTGGAGCCGTTCTTACCAGGACACCTATTACGGATACCTGCCCGACCTTCTAGAGGCGCTTTCCTCGACCTTGAACTTCGGCTACGACCTCTACATCGTTCCGGACGGAAGCTACGGATACCGGAAGACTGCGGGAAAATGGAGCGGAATGATCGGAGAACTCATATCCGGCGTAGGCGAAACTTATTTTGACTTTACATTCTGTTACCCCACCCCACCCCCCACCCCCACCCCCGCCCCCACCCCGCCCCTCCCCACGTCCGCCCAACCCCCGTACGAATCTGTTAAATATTTCGGACGACAGTATATAGGTGCAGTGGTGTGCTAAGCAGACTTGTGGATGTCCGGGTCCAAAGTAAATTTGGATGGCCCCCACCGCCTCGGTGTTAGGTGTTGACGAGCAGACAAGTTCACCGAGACAATTTGCATTCCCGGGACCAGGGTTATTTCTAGGATTATCAATTTTGGGGTGTCCGTAAATTCGGAGGGCCCCCGGCCGCCAAAAAAGTCTGACAAGCAAAAAAGTCATTCCATAACTAAGATTGTGGGTGTTGGGGGGTGTCGGTCTCAAATTGGGGTTGTTGGGGGTGTTATGGGGTGTAAAAATATCCCTGCCCAGGACCAAATTGATAATTTTAAGGGTTTTCTTGTAAAATAAAGTGTTGACGAGCAAACAAATGTCGCCGAGTCAATTTGGATGCTCCCTCTGGTGGATACCCGGGGCCACCGCCCCACCGTCCCTTCCCCACGTCTGCACCCAACCTGCTCTAAATAACTAAAGCGACCTTCAATTCTGGCTGTGGCAATGCTGACAATAATAATTGTGGGCTTTTATAGTATGGCTCCATTTCTAAAACGCAAGGGTATCAATCGATGGTGCTTCAAATCCGTCCGCATGCAAAACACCGGGTCACTCCAGCGATCGGAAAGTGAGTAAAGACAGCGCGCTATAAAAATGTCTACGTATCAGTTTTTATGAACCGAAAGCTGTTTAAATAATTAATTTACGAAAAATCTACGCCTCGAGATTGGACGTTGTTCGCGTCTTTTTCTCTCTCCTCTCCCTCTCTCTCTCTCTCTCTCTCTCTCTCTCTCTTTCTCTGTCTCTGTCTCTCTCTGTCTCTGTCTCTGTCTCTCTTTCTCTGTCTCTCTGTCTCTGTCTCTCTCTGTCTCTCTGTCTGTCTGTCTGTCTGTCTGTCTCTCTCTCTGTCTCTCTCTCTGTCTGTCTGTCTGTCTGTCTGTCTCTCTCTCTCTCTCTCTCTCTCTCTCTCTCTCTCTCTCTCTCGGACAGATTCATTTAAAGGTGTTACTGCCTATTAAGATGGTGAACAACTCATTTAAAGGGGCTACTTGCCTTGACAGATCTAAATTCGAATCCCTTACACAATATCCTTTAGCACACGTCACGAACCACTGACACCACAAACCCATCTAGGGTCTAATTCACACCCCGTCATCCGACACACACACACTTCATCCAATCAGTGGCGGCTCCAGGATTTGGCAAGTGGGAGGGGGCTGCTAGGGTGACAACTTCTAAGCATGGAGGCCAACCATTTCTTGATAGGTATGTAGTAGTACGTATGGGACCCCAACAGGTAGGGTGACCACTGTGGGCCAGGTATGCAATAGGAGGCACGGCCCCCCCTCCGTTTCCTCATGTGGAGCCGCCACTGCATCCAATTATGAATTTTTAATGTCAAGCGACTTCGATGTACGTACGTAGAAAATATAGAGAAAGAGAAAAGGCGAGTTAGAAAGACAGATACATAGACAAAGGATAAACAGACAGACGGACAAACGGACAGACAGAATGGCAGAAGTAGTAGAACACATAGCCGTAGCTAGGGTTTTCGGCGCCTGGGACAAGATTCATATTTTGCGCCCCTAGATTTCAGTGACGGCCCTTATTTTAGTCGCCACACACTTTACTTATCTATTTTTCGGGCTGACGACCTTTTTCATTCCACAGAGCTATTTTTAATTTTTTCACATCCAAAATGCGCCCCCTCCCACCGGTCGGCGCCCGGGGCGGCTTGCCCCTCTTTGCCGCCCCCTCCCCCGTAGCTACAGCTCTGGTAGGACAGTGAAGCTAGGCAAAAGAGATCACGTAAGACATGCTTTAAAACAGGGTCTGTTTTAACATGCAGTGATAGGCCTACACAAAATGTGCATTGATAAAATGAAAATGTGCAGTGGTAAAATGTAATTTTTCTGTGCTTTGTGCCGTGATAAATTTTCCGGACGACCCTTTTTGCTTGTTTTTTTTGTGCAGGCGGATGTCCACAAATGTTCTGAGTTTAGTGCAGTGATAAATTTTTCTTAAAACAGGCCTGCTAAGTTAGTTTAAAATGCTCCCATTATCCAGTGGGTTTTTATAGATTGTAGCCAAGAAGTTATGTCTCCAATTAAACATCCTTCAAGGTCCACTCGTCGTGGCTACGCGAATGTTGGAGCTAAAACGATTTTGCCATATGCAGGGCCGCCGAGAGAAATTCTGGGCCCCGGTACAAAAAAAATTGTGGGCCCCTGAAAAAAAAATTATCAAGTCTCGGAAAAACCTGACAAGCTAAAAAACGTTTTCTACTCTTCAAAATGGTCTGACAAGCAAAAAAAACCTTGACGCTTATATTAATACATTATTATCACCGGCCCCGGGCCCCTAAAGCCTCCATGGGCCCCGGTACAATGTACCGGCTGTACCCCCCTCTCCTCAGGCCTGGCCATCTGAGTCGCCTTCGAAATATTGCAAATCATTTATCTGCATCAGTGCAATCGTCAATCTATTTCGGAGTGCGACGCGTATGGTAGAGAGTGCGACCCAACCGAAGTGCGGTGCAAGGACAGCCAAGCTTAATTCCCAATCAGTGTAGGGGGCCTACGAGCCCGTCGATGTTACTCATCGTTTACTCCCAGCCGGGCGGCGGCAGGTAACGTACTCGACCGTAATGTGGATTACGATTGCTCATCGTATTACGTCTGATGAACGTATAAGAGCTGTTCGAACGTGCTTTTACGGCTGTTACGACCGTTACAAGAACAAAACCATGATTTTAGTGAAAGCCAAATGGAACATAGTGGTTCTCACAATTTCACAAAGGGCGGACTTACTGAACCACTCTAAACCCCGTTATCATCATCATCATCATTATCACCATCATCATCACCACCATCATCATCATCATCATCATCATCATATCATCATCATCATCATCACCATCATCATCACCATCATCAGTAGCATAATAGTCATCGTCATCATCATCATTCCCATCATCAGTAGCATCATAATCATTATCATCATCATAGTCATCGTCATCATTATTTTCCTGCACCCGCAGTTTTAAAATGTGATGAGTTGTGGGTCAAGACCGTTAACCCATGTGACCCGTCAAGGATTTATCACCAATATGGCCAATTTAGCTAATTGCCAACTCTGGTGTTGCCCCTTTTCCACAAGATTATCTTAACTCGTTGTTTTCAAACGTGTCACCGCTATTCATGATTTCGTGCGTCTTAATTCGTCAGACACGTCTCATCTTAACCCCTTAGCTGTGTATTTAACTGTAACTCAATGTAAAATGGACGGATATATCCGGGATCCCCAGTTAAAGGGTTAAACCTGTTTTCAAATGCGTTGACTATGTTGCCTTTTTCTCGGCTATCTCATTAATTCCATTTCCTTCCAGAAATCTCTTAAGCGTCTCTATCTTTGTCATAAACCTGTCTTCTGTTAAAATAATATTATAGGCATACTACATTCCGTAGATGTAAAAAAAACGCTGGAAAATAATAAAAACGTAGAAAACGTGGGGAAAATAAAACACGTAAAAAACGTTTATCACATCTATGCTACTACATCAACATTTATCTCTGCAGTCGCTTACATTCGACGATCTTACGTTTGCCTTTCTATAATCGTTTCTCAGTCCGTTGAAATTGTTTCCGCTTGTTGTTATCTTCTTTGTATATGGTGCCTCCATTAGAAGCGGTTAGATTGCTGCAGTGAAAGTTTCGGCCGCGTGTACCAGGCATAGAAGGCAATACATCTCACCCTCCAATAGTAAATGCCAATTCCCTGCGAAATTAAACGCATCCGCCCGACGTTAGATCGCCCTCATCTCTCTCCCACCTGACATCTCCCACCTCCCACACTCTTTCTCTCTCTCCGCCTCTGTCTCTGTCTCTTTCCCCTCTGTCTTTGTCTCTCTCTCCCCTCTGTCGGTCTCTCTGTCTCTGTCTCTCTGTCTCTCTGTCTCTGTCTCTGTCTCTCTGTCTCTGTCTTTCTGTCTCTGTCTCTCTGTCTCTGTCTCTCTGTCTCTGTCTCTCTGTCTCTATCTCTCTGTCTCTCTATGTCTTTCTCTCTTTGTCTCTCTGTCTCTCTCTCTCTCTGTCTTTCTGTCTCTCTCTCTCTCTCTCTCTCTCTCTCTCTCTCTCTCTCTCTCTCTATATATATATATATATATATATATATATATGTTGATATATATATATATATATATATAAGTCTAACAACATGTTGATTACGGTGATAGGCGATGGATTTAATATCCGGAGCCTTTGAAGAATTTCGACTCCGATTGCAAATCCACTCTGACATTACTTAGAGAAACGCTCAAGGCTCCAACAGCGCTCTCAATCAGTAGAGAATTTATGTAGCTCTGTACAGTGTACTGCGTAGTGGCAAGATTAATACTATCGGTGGCAGTGAAAGAGGTCTGCTGACCAGGGGCGTAGCGACGGGGGTGCATATCAGTATATATGCCTCCAAAATCAGTAGGCCTACATATAACACAGTACATATAACATATACACACATATATATATAATATAATATTATAGCAATATACCCCCAGAAATGTATTCCTCCCCAATCAGATTCTTGGCTACGCCCCTGCTGCTGGGGGGGTCCTGTTTTGTATTTCACGAGAACTTTCTGACAATCTCTGTTGCGATCTTTGTAACTTGTCGTGTCCCTATAGACGAAATATTTCGGAATCCGCTTAGAATTGAAGGCTGTCTTGTGAATATTCCGGGTTTCTGCGCAAAAAGTGCTACAGGGATGTTAGTCTTCGGCCTTGGTCCTGGCCTTAAGAGGACTCCTTTAAGGAGGACACATTACAAGCCAAAGTTTACGCCAGTGGTGACACCGTGACACTGATGTTGCTTATAATTTTGCACTGTGTGCAAAGGTTCGGGCGCCTGTCTCTATATAGCTATTCCTTGCGAATGAAATTTTGTCGCCAGAGGGCGGACGTCGCCGCCGGACCCCTGCTGACGACCGACAACCGCCGGGAGGTGGTCGACTTCACCGTCCCCTTCCTGACCACCCACGCCACCCTGCTCCTGCGCCGGCCGCCGCCCGGAGCCGCCTCGCCTCGCATCCGCGACGTCGACGACCTGATCAACCAGTCGGAACTGAAGTACGGGACGCTTCGCAAGGGCATCATACCGCGCACGTTCCGTCGGACGAACGACACCCGGCTGCGCGCCGTCTGGCGGAACATGCTGCGCTTCGGCGCCGCCGTCTTCACGTCGACGAACGAGGAGGGCATCGAGCGCGTGCGACGGGAGAAGTTCGGCTTCGTGTTGCCGGACACGATCGGCGAGTACATCGCCGGGCGCCGGCCGTGCGATTTCGTGACGGTCGGGTCGTTCCTGCTGAAGAAGGGCTACGCGCTGGCGCTGCCGAAGGACTCGCGTCGCCTGGAACCGTTCGACCGGGCGCTCCGGTCGCTCCGGAAGACCGGATTCCTCGCGCGGCTGAAGGCCAGATGGTGGGGCGGACGGAGCGAGTGCAACGGGATAAAGACGGGGATGGTGTACAGCCTGAATCGTGCCGACGGCGTCTCGACGGTCGACACGCCGGCGTCTTCGGTCGTTCTTTCCGTCTCGACTGTCTACCTGATTAGCGCGTCCGTTCGACGCTGGGTCTCTTAGTAGTGGGGGGTGGGGAGTAGTTTATGCGGCGCCCGTTTGCACGGCATAAGTTCCAGACCGTTCCTCTTATTGTGTAACGCACGGTGCCCAGTGGCGGCTCCAGGATTTGGCAAGTGGGGGGGGCGTTGGGGTGGCAACTTCTAATCATGGGGGCCAACCATTTGTTGTTTAATGTATGTAGCATTAAGTATAGGGTCCCAACAGGGGGGCCACTGGGAGGCCAGGCACTCAATAGGGGCACGGGCCCCCTGCTCCCCCGGTGGAGCCGCCACTGACGGTACCAGAGCGTGACTGTTATTGCTATTTTTTCTATCGCTATTAGAATAATTTTTGTGAGCTTTCCTGTTTCAGTGTAATCATGATGCGCACAGTAATGCCTACACCCTACCCCCACCCCACCCCACCCTCCAGCCTGACCCAGTTGGGGCGAAGAACGGCGCGGCCCCAATTTTACGGGTAAATATTTCTGTCCCTCGCCAAGCACGAATCCTCCATTTTGAGCTCGTAGATGGTCGATATTGCAAGTCCCTGATTTGTAAGCGACCAGTGTTGCATACAGGCTAAAAATATGGGATAAATTCCTCACCCCACCCCAGCCCCACCCCCCCCACACACAAATAAATCTTAGACCCCAAAGATTTGCAGTAATTTAGGAGTTAAAGTAATTTCTCACAAAGCCCCTCTTCCACCAACTGCCATAACCCCATTCACCCCCACCCCTCACCCCACTCCCCTCTACCCCCATGGCAGAGAAGACAATAACCGACCAGTGCGAAGCATCGCTGCTCTACATTGGATGACAGTCAAATCTATAATTAATTATAATATCTACAAGTCTTGGTGACAACTGAGGCTGCTAGAGGCTGTCATTGTGCCATAGTTTATGTACGCGTCATAAGTGCATGGGCGTTCTACAAATTTTCTATAACTTTCCTACACAAATCAGTAGTTCTTTAAAGTAACTAAATAACAGGGCCATATTAAGGCGGGGTCTGAGGGGGCTGTAACCCCCCTGGCCCATCATGAAAATAGGCACACCGATTTTCGAGATAACCCTTTTTTGCTTGTCAGAGATTTTCAGTATAGGCGACGGCCTTTTTTCTCAGCCCCCCCCCCCCGACCCACTCGGACCTTAATCCGTCCCTGCTAAATCATCATCATCATCATAGTTGCTTTCTGCCAGCTCATTAGCGGCAATAGCTAGACACAAAACTTTTCCATTTATCTTTTTCCGTTGTTAATCTCATTCCATCTATTATTGTCATTTGATATCTTTCAAAGTCTTCTTTGATGTTATCCATCCACTTTTTCCTAGGTCTTCCTCTTCCTCTTTTTCCTTCTTTGTATGTGTAGAGTGCTTTATATGGGGAGTCTGTTACTGTTCATTCTATTTACATGTCCATACCATCTAAGTCTTCTTCTTCTGATTTTATCTATTATTGTCTCTTTCATTCCCAGTCTTTTCCTGATGTCTTCATTTCTTATTCTTTGTAATTTACTTACTCCCAATATCTTTCTCAAACAACTCATTTCTGCCACCAATAGTCTGTTTTCATCTGCTCTTTTTAATATCCACGTTTCTGATCCATAAAGCATTTGTGGAACAATGATAGTGTTGTATATTTGAATTTTTGTGTTGATCTTTATTTCTTTAGCATTCCAAATATGTCTAAGTCTTCCCATTGTCTGTAATCCTTTTGCTGCTCTCTTTTAATATCTTGTTCGTGTCTTCCATCGCTTGATATTTCTCCTCCCACATATGTGAAATTCTTTACTTGTTCAATGTTATTTCCTTCTACTGATATGCTTATCATTTTCTCTCTTTTTTTGTTGACTGCCATGACTTTAGTTTTTGCTGGATTAATCCGGAGTCCAAATCTTCTGCTTGTTTGATTTACTTGGTCTGTAAGCCTTTCTAAACCTCTAGCACTCTCCGCTAGTAAGCTTACATCGTCTGCAAATTTAAGGTTTGATATATTTTCTCCACTACAATTCACTCCAATGTTTAGATTCTCAGTTGCTATTTTAAAGATTACTTCTAGAATTATTATAAAGAGAGATGGAGATAGCACGCATCCCTGTCTATTCCCGACTTCTGTTTTAAACCATTCTGATAGGTCTTTATCAACTTTTACTGCACTTTCCATTTTCTTGTATATTGCTTGTATTAGATTTATTAGTTTCTCTTCTATACCAATGTTTCTCATAGCCTGCCATAAGCCTTCGTGCCATACTGAGTCAAAAGCCTGTTTGTAGTCGATGAAATTGATGTATACAGTTTTATTTGCCTCTGTGTATTTTTCTATCAGTTGTCTTAAGGTAAAGAGTTGGTCTATGGTACTTCTTCCAGGTCTGAATCCTGCTTGTTCTTCTCCCATTATCTTTTCTATATAACTACTGATTCTTTTTTGTATAATCTTTGTGAAGACTTTTCCTGGTATGCTGAGCAGAGTTATTCCTCTATAGTTATCGCATAATTCTTTGTCTCCCTGCTAAATAACAAGCAGTAAATTAAGTAGACAGCGTTTTCGTTGAATTAGAATACCAAAGCCATAATCCTTAGGCTCTCTCATCCAAGTCCAATGAGTTTACTTACAACTGTTGTCATGTATGCGGTAGATTGACTCGATGGTCAGAGACGTTTTACTAGCTCGCGGACAAACCCTCTCGCTTAAAAATGTCACGTCTCAGAATAGAAAATCGAATCAATCGCTAATTAATTTTACTCATATGAAGTACGCCATACTCAGGGCCGCCGAGAGGGGGCAGGGGGGGCAACTGCACAGGGGCCCGGCGCCGACGGTCGGGGGCGGGCCCATGATGAATACGTATAATTAAAAATAATATGGGTAATACCACTAAAGTAAAGGGGGCCCGCCGAGGAAAAGCGGAGCCCGGCGTGAAAAAGTTGATAAGCAAAAAAATAAATAAATAAATAAATAAATAAATAAATAAATAAATAAATAAAGGTCGTCAGCTAATTTAAAGATGTAAAAGAGGCTGACAAGCAAAAAAAGGTCGTCAAGAAATTTTAATCTGCACAGGGGCCTGGAATTTCTCTCGGCGGGGGGCCTGGCCATACTTGGTGGCAGACGAGTATCTTGAAGTATGATATTTTGTGGATCTAAGGGACCGTAGAGTACGGAAATAATGGTTGTTCCCCCCAACTGCATGGAAACTGGCGGAAATAAAGAGTCGCCATAGTAACGAACCGAATCCGTCAGTGATATTCTCTGTTTTCTACGTCTCCCAGTGGAGAAAGACTGAATAAATGCCACGACTTCAAAGGCTGTGCAGTGTTCACGCCTCTAGGTCCTGGAAAGATTGACCTGTGCGTAACGTGCAGGATAACTTTGCAGTGCTTTAAATCAAAGCCCGTCTGTCTGTCTGTCTGTCTGTCTGTCTATCTATCTGTCTGTCTGTCTGTCTGTCTGTCTGTCTGTCTGTCTGTCTGTCTGTCTGTCTGTCTGTCTGTCTGTCTGTCTGTCTGTCTGTCTGTCTGTCTGTCTGTCTGTCTGTCTGTCTGTCTGTCTGCCCCTCTCTAAGACCGTATGCTGTTTTCTTTCCTGAGTGTCGGAGAGAGGACGCTTTGATTTCCAG
The DNA here is from genome assembly GCA_018105865.1 of Metaphire vulgaris. NCBI lineage: Eukaryota > Metazoa > Annelida > Clitellata > Crassiclitellata > Megascolecidae > Metaphire > Metaphire vulgaris. The sequence continues at coordinate 10,398,230 of CM030862.1, read as the reverse complement.
CGCAAGGAATACAGGGCTTGCTTCCGGTGGAAAATTACTGGTCTGGGCCGTCGCCGACTGTCTACCGCTTGTAGCCTGCAACAGGGAGATCGTTGGGGGTCGTTAGAAAAAGGCGAATCGCCCTCCCCCCCCCATGGGCTCACAATTAACGCGGAGTTTTGACTCGCGCTGTTACTCCTTTTGCGTTTGCCAAGTGAACGAACGAGCGAACAATTCGCAGTGATAAGAGGTTTCTTTTTTTCGGCCCCGTGAGTAAAATTTCGGGTCGCAAAGCTCTCTTCGGCTGTTCGCTGTCCCGTCGATTCGACTTCAAAGCCGGGGTTCGACCCCACTCCTTCGCAGTGGCGTAGCCAGCTTATGCAAAGTGTGGTTGTTAACTGGAGGCACTAGGGGCCTATATGCAACTGAACACTGAAGCCGCGGCCGACCAGAGGCGTAGCGTCCCAATGGCTACTATGGCTCTAGCCATGGGCGGCACACATGATGGGGGCGGCAAATTTAGGAAACGACCTTTTTTGTGTTCGTAGGGTTGTTGAGAAGTTTTTGGCGAAGGCGAAGGGGTTGGCAAAATGTAGAAGGGGCGGCAAATTCAGCGTCGACGACCTTTTTTGTTGCTTGTCAGCTATAGTAAGAGCAAACAAATTGGGGCGGCATTTTTTCCAGGAGCCATTGGCGGCACAAGTGCACGCTACGCCACTGCGGCCGACCCCACACACTAACCATCCTTCAACCAAAAGTCAACGGATTTACATAAATTGTGTTGGTCATATTTTTTGAAATGGGTTTTTTAACAACCCCAAACAACCCCGTTGGCTAGGCCACTGCTCTTTCCCCAAAGTCGTGAGCGAGAGTTTTCTCTTTGGTTTCCCAGAATGCACAGCTGCTGTTCTTAACTTAATTTTGACGTTGCTACATATTAAGACATGCAGAGAATTGCTGTCTTATACCGTGCGATAACGAATAAACCTTCGACCGCTGCGTGACTAATCGTAAAATTTTGTGGGGACAATGGGACATTGTGATCCTATAGCTCCCCCTCCCCAAAAAACCCCCGGTTAGATAAAAAGGCGCTCTGTTCTGTTTTAATAATACTTTCATAAGTGTTGAATAAACCGCATTAGCCTACAAACCGGACTCCGAACCGATATTGAACCGATGCTCCCGCTGTTCACACGATTCTTCCCGCTGTGACCGACCCGTTCGCTATTTAAAAGGTTCGCACGAACGCTTTCCTTCTGCAGATAAGTCCGCCGATGAAAGACCTCCGCGGAAAAGGAAATGCCGCGACCAAGAGGCGATAAACCAAGAGTATCCAAATGGAAAAAATAGGCGGCGATCGTGTGGGTGGGTGGGTGGGTGGGTGGGGGCACGATCGCATAGCGGAGCTACATAAAGGAAGAGTCGTCGTCGGCGGGACAGGCGGAGTGACAGGCAGACGGACTTCGAGAGGGACAGGACAGGAGGCGGGAGGAAAAGTGTGGAGCTTCCGTGAAGAAGAAGAAGAGTGATTCATTTGGAAATGGAATTCATCGGAGACCAAAGCAACGAATCGATCAACATGCCAGACCACACAATGTAAGCTACTCTCTCTCTCTCTCTCTCTCTCTCTCTCTCTCTCTCTCTCTCTCTCTCTCTCTCTCTCTCTCTCCCTCCCCTTTTCATTCGATGTCCGATTCTATCCTCACATTTTTATGTGTCTGTTTGTCTATCTTCCTGTTCGCCCCTGACGCATGCCTGTCTCTTCCTGACAGTCAGTCAGTCAGTCAGTCAGTCAGTCAGTCAGTCAGTCAGTCAGTCAGTCAGTCAGTCAGTCAGTCAGTCAGTCAGTCAGTCAGTCAGTCAGTCAGTCAGTCAGTCAGTCAGTCAGTCAGTCAGTCAGTCAGTCAGTCAGTCAGTCAGTCCGTCAGTCAGTCAGTCAGTCAGTCAGTCAGTCAGTCAGTCAGTCAGTCAGTCAGTCAGTCAGTCAGTCAGTCAGTCAGTCAGTCAGTCAGTCAGTCAGTCAGTCAGTCAGTCAGTCAGTCAGTCAGTCAGTCAGTCAGTCAGTCAGTCAGTCAGTCTGTCTATCTGCCTGTCTGTCTGTCTATCTACCTGCCTAATTGCTTGCCTGCCTATCTCTATTTCCAATTTCCAGCCCTCTCTTTCTCTCTCTCTCTCTCTCTCTCTCTCTCTCTCTCTCTCTCTCTTTCTCTCTCTGCCTGTATGAATTTATGTTTTTATTATGTATGTATGTATGCATGTCAGTCTGTACTAGAAGATTTAACACAAGACCGAAAACTGCAGTCAAAGGCTCAATGCTTTTTCTTGGTGGAGAGGGAGGGCAGGGGGAGAGTGTCTCATGGCCGTCTCCCCGACATACGTAATGAACAAATGAATCGTCTTTGAACAAATACAAGTACAACGACCTCTTTTACTCGTCACCAGAGGGACAGTGAACGCACTTAATTGGGGAATCTTGTCTTCTGCGAAAATGGAAAAACGCTCAACTCCTCGTCTCTAGAAGGGGACCCCAGGGCCCCGTGCCCTCCCCGAGGCTCCCCCCAATTGAATGCTTGGCCTGCCAGCGGTCACCCATTGAGGGTGATATTCTTCAAGTAGGTGCTAATTCGTGAAAAATAGTTGGCCCCCATGCTTAGAAGTTGCCACCCTAATGCTCCCTCCCACTTGTCGAATCCTGGAGCCGCCACTGCTCGTCTTGCAATCCTTGCGACGTTTTCGGGGGCGGGGGCGTAGGGGCGGATGTGGGGTGGGGGTGGGAGTGGAGACTGGTGGAGTGAGTCGTTCCAAAATAGTCATCAGGAATTCCATTTCACCGTGCATGTCTCGGAATGCGAATGGCTTCGTTGTCGTCTTGACCTTTCACTTGACCTTGACCTTGCAACTTGACCTCTGCAACATCGGATAAAATTCGTTCCCATGACACCTCGATGGTAAAAGGTTCGCCCAAAAATTAGTCTCGTTCCTCTGCTAGACGACTCGCAATCGTGGTAAATAAACAAAGGCGCTATATAAATCTTACATTGCGTCGCATATTTAGGCTAATTACCTCTTGCATGTGTAGGCCATAACTAATTACTCCGATGTTACGGAATTGAAGGCTGTTATTTCTATGACTGTAAATTAAATTCTAGTCAGGCGAAATTACTTACCATACAGTTACTTTTCATGAATAATTAATTATCCGTTTCGTTAGAAATGGAATTTGAAAACAGAAGTGAAAGGAATCAAGGTGACGAACGTATCTCAGTGTTTTATCCAGACTCCAGGCCTTTAGGGGATTGAGGCTTCGGGGATCGACTTGGTTGGAGGAAATGCAAAATTTGTGTAAGTGCTGAGATTTTTTTTTTGGGGGAATTTTGAGGTTGGGGAGGGAATCTTCCCTCCTAACAGGCCTGCATAAAACACTGACTTATCTGCAATTAATTTCAGAATTTCTCTTAGTTTGACGCTTAGCATTTTAGAATGTAGAGTGAGCCACTTGCTTCTATATCGCGTTTTATTCATTTAATTGTCTGTTCGGATTCGATATATATATATATATATATATATATATATATATATATATATATATATATATATATAATCTCGTTTCCCGTTTTCGCACGCCATGATTTTTATTGTCAGCATTTCAAATGGAAGAACTTTGATCATTTCATTCTGATCCATTAGCGTAAACTTGACTGAAAAGCGGGGGGTCCAACACCTAAACCTTCCCTATGGCAACCTCTCAAGAAGTGGGGAAGGTCTCAATCCTAGAGGCCTAATAGACGTTTAGGCACATATGCCTATGTTCTTATCAACTAAACTCAGCACTTGTACGCATAGGAACAGCACGCCTTGATGCCTGGGTCCCAGGGAATAGAACCCGCCACGATTGGTGCCCGGGTCCCAGAGGGACAGAGCCTGTCATGATTGCCAAAATTCTTTGGGAAAATCCTATTTCTGGGTGCAGCTGAACTCAATTCGGGAAACCTTTGGACAGTATAGAGGGGCCCGATGACAAATCGAAGCGTCTTTCTCCTACTCGTGCCTCGAATAGTTAGTTTATTCGCGCCGCCACTGACAGCTGCTTCTACCGAAGGAGTCCCTCGGGTACAAAGACTGTGTCATCAATCGTCTAAAAAGTAGACGATCTTAATACTAACGCAGACATGTTCCGCGGACAGTAACGATCAATTTTCCCGGTACGGCTAAATTCGTGGCCGGTTACTCGCTAGGTGGCGTACGGGCATCGATTTTTGACCAATTTGCGGATTATTCTTTTTATAATTATTTATAACCCGGTCACACTCAGATCCAGTCTAAAAACAATAAGCTCAGATCTCATGATCTAGGGCAGTGGTTCTTAACCAGGGGTACTCGCACCCCTTGGGGGTACTTGAAGGATGTTGTGGGGGTGGGGGGGGGGTGGTACTGAATAGTCCTCAAATAAAGTCTGTTTAAAGACTTTTACTGCAGTTATTCCCTGTATATCCTACTATGCAAATACTGTAGAAATTTTTATACTAAATTAGAAATTCTAAAGAAAACTCCCACTTTCTGGCATGTGACAGATGCTTGTTGCAGTTTTATAGTTATTTTCAATATAGTGCACACTTTTGCCCTGGGATAAAGTACGCTGGTAGGGGGTACTTCGTTCTCTTATACTTGTTTTAGGGGTACATATAATCATAAAAAGGTTAAGAACCACTGATCTAGGGCAATCGAAGTCTGAATGTGTCTTTTGCTATGAGCTTCGACTGCTTTCGACTTCTAAAGTTCTAGTGACAGATAAGTTCGAGCACTGAGCCAAGGTTAAAGCCACGATCTCCTTTACATGGGCGTCCGCAGAAATTTTTCCAGGGGGGTACAAAACAAGGTCTTGTGACGAAAGAAGTGAACAAATTTCCCAGGGGGTGCAAAACAAGGTTTTGTGACGAAAGAAACAAGTAATTTTACTTTTTTCATAACTCCACAATTTTTCCAGGGGGGGTGCAATTGCAAATTAATTGAAAGATCAAGCATAAAAACGCGATGACCTTTTTTGCCCGTCAACTTTTTTGAGCACCAGAAGAAACAAACCTTTTTCACCCTCGCCGGGGCCCCTCATATATCGCGGGGTCCTAGGCACGTGCCTACCTTGCCTTTGCCTTAAAACGGTACTGGATCCAACCCATCCGGGGCCCCACAGGCCGCCAGGTGCCAGAGGCCTCACACTGGCAAAAGACGGGCCTGATGTACACGACATTTTAAAGCGGGAAAGATGCTTGGTAGGGGCGTAGCGACGGGGGGTATATCGGTATATATACCCCCTAAAATCAGTCTACCTTAAGGTTCTTTAAATTACATTTATATATGGTTTTATGTGGTTTATAGTTAGGATTTATACCCACTCAAAATATTTATACCCTCCCAAATTAAATTCCTGGCTACGCCCCTGCATGATGCTTTGCGAATATTGTGTGGAGTTGAACTCATTATGGAGTTGCCCCCTATTGAGACTTGCCCCCAAGCAGTTGGGACCCTATACTTAATCTAATTAAACAACAAATGGTTGGTCATGATTAAAAGTTGCCCCCAACGGCTCCCCACTTGCCAAATCCTAGAGCCGCCACTGGTTGAACCAGTCTCTTCTAATTGTAGAAGGTCGTGGCTGAACCTCGAACCCGTGCAAATTATCCTTTCTCAAAACATCCGCTTATTGAATCGGACAGTGTAAAAGGCACTATAAGACTCTATTTACAAACAAATTTATCGATGATTTATAAATAAACACAAAAATGTTCACATACAAAGAGTTGGTATTGTCATGTGTTATAAAATTAGCGATACATCTTGTTATAAGATGGCAGAGTGGGTTAATTTGCTGGAGCGTCAGGCTGAAAGGGTTGAGCCCCGTTAGTGCCTCTAGTGGTTTTCACACAGGCAGTAATGCCTTCTAAGCCACTTTAAATCATGCTAAGTTTTTTTTACGATACGGGTGGTGGTGGTAGGTTTTCGTTTAACTCAGACGAACGGCGTTCCATACTCCGCTGTTTTGGGCCGATAAAATTTTACCCGGATTTGAGTGCTAACAGCTTGTTTAGCGCTCGGCAAGTCTGTCGTTTCCGTCTTTATCCTAATGAGCCCTTGACTCGCTGAGGAAGGCAGCCCTTCAGATAGGATGCTAAGCCCAGACGCGCGCCGTCCGGGTGAGTTCTGGCCCGCCCGTGAATCAGCTAGCTGCCCCTCGGCCAAAGACGGTCCTTAGGGAGGCCGCCTGACAGGCGGGCAGGCAGGGCGGCCGGGCGGGCGGGCGGACGAAGGTTTGATTAGTCGCCTACTTAACGCGTCTTTTAACGCTAACAAAGGATTTTGCCGCTAAAAATCGAACGCGCGTGGCTACGCGGAAATTTTCTTGATTTCGTTCAGTTCCGAATCGTTTGCCTACAGGAGTGGAAACGATAATTAATTTTCGCCTCTTTCTCTAAAAGCAAATAACGGATTTAAAAGGAATCAAGCCAGACATTCGGACGGTTGACCTACAGATAAGCTGCTCAACAGTTGACATCTTATGCGTCTGGTTGGAGGAAGGAACTTCACCGTGTTAATGCGGCCGCGTGTATCGGATCGGATGTGCATCCGCCATATTGTCGCTCGAAAATTTGAAACAGAGATATTACACATACTATCCTGATTTGAATCAGGGCCAGCTAGTCAAGATATCCGCGTTTTTTGAAAGTTTCCTTATTGGAAATGGATTTCAACTTAGAGTACGTTTTCTTACTCTTAAACTTTGTAGGATACTCGATTGAAGTGTGTGTCTGCCGTGCAGCGCGCCTGTGCTATACTGTATTGACAGCATTGGGTATACGTTTATTAGGGGCTGTCCATTAATTACGTCAACAATTTTTGGGCCATCCATAAATGACGTAACGCGATTTTGGCCGTTTTTTACCTCCCCTACGTAACGCGTCGTAACAAAAAGTCAGACCCCCTAAAATATGACGTAACGCGTCGACCCCCTCTTCTCGCCTTTCGGACAACCTTGACAAGCAAAAAAAGTATCATCTTTTCCCTTGGAATGTTCCCTTTTTTCTTTCAAAATCAGCCGACAAGCAAAAAAGGTCACCACCTAAAAAATTGTCATTGCGTAACGTCACAGTCCCTCCAAACCCCCTCGTCACATCGTAACAAATGTTTGACCTCCCCCTAGGTGCGTTACGTCATTTGTGGATGGCCCCTACACCCCCCTAACACCCTCCAACACCCCCCAATTTGAGGTCGACACCCCCAAAATTTGGTAATGTGACAATGGTATGCATACACATTGTATACTAATTAGCTCCGGACACCCACAGTTTGAGGTCGACCCCCCCCCCCCCAATTCACAATCCTAGAAACATCCCTGGGGATGGCCCCTTGGGCAATTTTTTACTTCTTTCCTCCCTTGTCAACAACTGTCAACTTTCAGTGACCCTCTAGAATTATGTCGAATACTTTTAACCCCCCCTCCGCGCGTAAGATCAGTGGCGATTACTTTTTTTGCTTGTCAGGCTTTTCCCATTTGCATTACCTGTAAATTTTAAAAACTCCATGAAATTTCCTATTTTTGATTAATTTTGTGTAAAAAACGAAATTGCCGACGTCAACTTTTCTTGAACCGCCCTCTTCTGTCAACAACTGTCAAACTTTTTCAACCCCCTCCCCCATTTTGTTGACCTAATTAATGGACAGCCTCTTACTTAATCCCTTAACCGTTTATTTAACTGTAACTCAATGTAAAATGGACGGATATATCCGGGATCCCCAGTTAAGGGGTTAAAGATCCTCTGATGTTTTCAAAGAAATTAGAACCCGCATTGAAGCCGATCTGCGGCCGATGGCTGGCCATCTGGTGCATGTTTGAATTTACCAGCGTTCATGACTAGATGTACACTCATCTGTTGCTAATCGGATGGTCGACCCCAGCGGGAGAAAATTCCGTTGACCCGGGTGTAGATCCGTTGTTGGGTCAAGAACAAACATGTACATGATCATCTCTCTTGATCATTCAGCCCTGCGTTGAACCGCCAGGAGACGTGGACCGTGGACGCCACGGTTTTGATGACTGATTCATGATTAGCTGTTTTTTTCTTCGGGTTTTCAATATGCAGGGACATGCCAAACGTGTTCGGACCCAATGGCCGGCACTAGGGCAGGGAGCCAGACCAATGTGGGGGGGTTAAATTGTTTAATCATGCTAAATAAGCTACATGTAATTATAATTACAGCACGAAGTTTCCATCTGTTATATACAGAGTGGACCGATGGGGGGATTTAGTAAGCAGTGACCAAAAATTTCCTCTCCCCCGCCCTACAAATACCTCACTAGGCAGCCTAAGACCAGTGTTTATTCTAGCCACCTTGACATTGGGGGATTTTAAAATGTTTGGGGGGACAAGGTCTGAGTCTCCACACTTTGGGGGGGGGGGTTGCCACCCCCCAGCCAACATATAATTTTTGGGGGGAATTTTAAAACTTGGGGGATCCCCCCCAGAGAAGGTCTAGAATAAAAACCGACCTAAGACGGAGCTTCGACTTTGCACATAGCCTGTCTAGTATATTATTGCAGTCGTATGGTGTCGCCAGCAACAACGTTACTATTGGTGATGTGGGCCAGAGCAATGACCTTGAAAGGCCTAGTGTTTGTGCCGCCAACCGTTATGATGTCTAGGCTAGACTGGCGATAACAGTTCATTATCTTTGCGGTGTGTTCACTGTTCAGTTGACATGAGTATTTTTTTAAAATAAATTACGCTATTGAAGTGATGTCGATTAATTACAGAATTAGGCTGATAGCAAATGGGGCTAATGGTCGAGTATCGCCTAAGAAAAACTCATAATGGCAAATGCGTCTTTTAACATTAAAAAGTAACTTAAACATGTGCTGGACAACTGGCGTACATTTGTCCGGTTTTGTATATTGAAAAGTCTCAACTGCAAACTAAATTTGGATTTTGAGAGATGCTGATTTTCGTAGTGTCGGTTCCACCATGTTGATGACTTGGGATGCATCCCCCACCGGTGTTCCGAATAACCTTTTTTTGCTTGTCAACCTATTTTCCGGTGAGTTAAAAAAAATAGTGAAAAATACTGTGGATGGCCTTTTTGCTTTAATGTCGGCCTTCTTGACAAGTTTTATTAATATATTTAGTGGGCAAAACACTGACAATTACCTTTTTTCTTTTCTTTTTCTTAACTTTTCATCCCCCACCAACTTACTATAAATTTTTTCGTCCTCACTAAGAATTCCTGGGACCGCCACTGTGTCCAAAACCGATGTGAAAACTTCAAAACTGCCAATTTTATCTGAGGGGGATGAGTAGGCATAGGCCCTATGTAGCTGGCAAAATTCCTCATGGCTATTTTGATATAACATTGGGCCCACGCTAAATATTTGGCGGCATAGGCTCGAAATATTGTGACATTGAACACGACAATCACGTTGCTATTGTTAGTAAATGTGACCAATAGGTCCCTGAGGCGAACAATTTTCAGAGGCACACGAGTCCCACGCAGTGGCGGCTCTAGGATTTGGTTAGTGGGGGGGGGCCGTTGGGATGGCAACCTCTAATCATGGGGGCCAACCATTTGTTGTTTAATGTATGTAGCATTAAGTATAAGGTCCCAACAGGGGGCCAGGCACTCAATAGGGGCACGGGTCCCTCTGCCCCCCCACCCGGTGGAGCCGCCATTGGTCCCACGACACGTGATAAAAATAATAACCAATGGAAATTGTTTTGCCTATACAGTATACTATTCGAAATGATGCTTGTTGAAACTTTACTCCACTGCAGCGGAATGTTGGGACATTTCAATCTTCAAAATGCAAGTCTAGGGCCTCACGCGCTGTTTCATTATTGGCCTGCATTCTGGTCTTGCGTTAAACCTAGACCTGTTGACGTTTAGGCGTAAGCCCCCAGGCGGCTCAGAGCCTAACATTTTTTAGTACAACGTTTTAATTGATGTAGGGCAGACCTACTACAGTGTAGGTCTAAACGGGCTCTTGTCTAACCAGACGCGACATTTTGGCCACAGATTCCTCATTGAAAGCTCTATGCGCAATGCAAACCTATGTTATCGTACTATCGTAGTCATCTATTCTAGATCCTGCGTATTAACCAGTGGAGTAGCGAGGATCGTAGAATTAGAATATTAAGACATGGACATTATTGGACAACTAGATTAAGAATTAGAATATTAAGACATGGACAACTAGATTAAGTAGTCCATGAATAAGAGGTCGGTGGGCACCAACCACACTTATACACATTCCGACAACGAGGGGGATTCGTTGTAGATATCGATTAAGTTCGAATTAGTGCACCCCCACACTTCCCAATTTGAGGTCGACCCCCACCCCAAAAATGGTAATGTGACAATGGTATGCATACAAAGTGCATACTAATTAGCTTCGGATACCCCAATTTGAGGTCGACACCCCCAAATTCACAATCCTAGAAATATCCCTGGCACACCCCCATTGAAAAATTTTCACCGGTTTTGCGTATATTCCCCGACTGACGGGAGCCCGCCCCTTCTTCCTCTGTGGCTACCCCGATGGGTAAATTTTTATAATTGATAAATTTGGTTACATTACAATCTGGAATACGCCGAAGTAGGCCTATTGTTTGTAGCTTGAAAGTAATTAATTATTCGTCGAATACAATGTGCTGTGGCGCTGGCTTAAACTGGGATGGAAAATTGGGGGCAAATCCTCATGCTGCACTTTCCCTATGGTAGCAGTGACGGTTCCAGGGTTTCTTGGTGGGGGATGAAATGAATTCATCGGAAGTTGGTGGGGTCGGACGGTGAAAAGAGAGGGAAAATCAATAAACTGCCGAAAAGAAAAAGGCTGACAAGCAAAAAAGGCAATTTTTCACAGACTTTTACCGAAAAATAGGCTGACAAGCCAAAAAAGGTCACCAGCAGTTTTTCCCCGTCACTTGACTTGACTTTTACCCATAAATAGTTTGACAAGCAAAAAAGTCCGGTGGGGATGCACCCCACTCACCCCCCCCCGTGGAACCGCCACTGTATGGTAGCCTCTCAAAATTGGGGGGAGGCTTGAGCTTAGAGTCCTAATAGAAGTTTACGGCTATTTTTTACTTACTCCAGTGTATTAAACGATAAAGTTATTCTGTTAGCGTTACTGTAATTATAACAAGCGGCCTTGTACTGCATAGACCTACATTGGGTGAAGTGGTGAAGCTGATACCCCAAAAGCAGAGGGAAGAGCACTCGTAAAACGGCAATTAGACCAATCATCCGCGTAGTCGTTTTTTCTATCTATAGCCATCCTGATAATAAAACACCACAAAGAAGAAGTCCTCAGCACGGGGGGAGGGGGCTGGGTGCACGGTCCCACTCAATAATTAGTGAAGGGGGATATTATCATTTACCCCCCCCACGCACACACAATATTCGTCAAGTAGGCTATACTATGGCATACTTGTATTAGACTACAGTATTAGTTTCATATTAGTATGCCTACAAAGTCTCAAAGTGTTTTATGCTGAAAGAATATAGGGCCTACAGCTAAATAGCCTAATGATAAGCCTTACCATAAGGTTTGCTTCAGTATGGTTTAGCCTACTTATATTCTTATAGCCTAAAACATCTAAAACATCTACAGTGTGTAAAAACCCCACATAATATGCAACCCAAATGAGGGTCCATTAATAATAATAATGTGATTTCATGGGAGGTATAAAAACCTGTGTGAAAACCACTGAAATATGCAAAAAATTCTATCCCACCCACAATGGTGATGGGGGTCCAGAGGCGTCATTTTATGGGTGGGAAATATAATTTACAATAATAATGCAGCAAAAAACAAAAATAGGGATTTTATTTGGTTTGGGGGGCAAAAGGTCAGGCTAAGCCCCCTAAAGCCCTAAAGGAGTACTTGATGTCGAAAACCACTGAAATAACTAATCAAAAATTCTATCCCACAAACAATGGTGATGGTCGAAAAATTGAAAAAAAATTGAAAAATATTTGTCTTTTTAAAAACACTCAAGAAAAGTGTGAAATGACGCCACTGGAGTAACAACACTCTTGGAGGAGAAAAAGTGGGATTTCTGGCCTAGGAGTGTAATGGAAGCCTATACGCCTATCATAGACGCAACAGAACTGGCCCAGGTGGGTAGACAAGGTCAAGAACTCTGCATCCGGATCTGTGAATGGAATCAGTCACTGAAACGGCAGCTGATAACTCGCCCGGATTTTGGAATTCGAGTTAATGTTCTGTAAACTCTGGACCCGCAATGACAGTTAATACTACAGATGAAACAAATAATATAATTTATTGCAGAAATATATTATCTTGGGTATTAGATGAGGCAGTCTGTAGTGGAGAGGTGCACTGTCAATAACTGAAAACAGCGCTATAGAAATTTCGTGTCTACTTACAGGCCAAGTGGGGTAGCTGCACCCTAGGGGTGCAGTGCACCCCTTGAAAGAAGATGGGCTGCACCCCCTTTCAGCTGAAAATTGCCAACATTTTTATAGTCAAAAATTGCCAAAATTTGATAAAATTGGTCCAAAATTGCCAACATTTCTGATATCTAAAGCCAAAAGAACAATTATCTGCCCCAAAGAAAAGTGTGAAATGATGCTACTTTTAGAAAACCCCTGATAACTTGGCTCTAAGAAAACTGATTAAGCCTCTGACAGATAAGCTATATACAGAAAAATAATATAAGAACTGATAAATATCAAAGAAGATAAAGACAAAGTAAGAATACGATTAGATAAAACCCAACCAATGTCACAGCAGCTGACTAATAGGCCTACTAGGTTTCCGGCCGTGATCCTAAATCAAGAGACGAGGTTTCAAAAAAATTCTGTAACTCCACTTCTCAGGCCAAGTCAAATGTCCTAAGCAGGGCATGATTTGTAGGGGGAAGGGGGGATTCCCCCCCCACTGCCCAACTGCATCTTCCCTAATGCTACATCCCCAACCACTACATCCCCCCACTGCTACACTTCCCCAACAACTACATCCCCCCAAACTCGAAATATTCCCCCCACTGCTCCAGGTAACAAATCACACCCTGGTCCTAAGTAAACAAAACCAATACAGTAGATACTTCAACTGGGAAAAAAAGAACAAATTTAAAGTAGACATATACATGTACAGTTCCTGCTTAAATTTCCGTTTCACTCCAAAATATGTGAGGTAAACACAACATGTCATCCTTATGCAAGCGTTTAAGCAAGAATACTTGAAGCAAGGATATTATTTAAAAGAAAATTGAAACTAAGGTCTGTGTTATGCAGTAAGTACAAGCAGTGAACACAAAGCTACTAAATCCATAAAGGGTTGAAATTACATAAAGGCATGCTACCAGTACAGGCATGACTGATATTCTACAGTTGCCTGTACCATACAAAACAAACACACACAGATTTAAAGTTTGCTTTAGGAATGAGCGTGACTTATGCTAACTCTATGGCCTAAACTTCGATACACAAACTTATATCACAACTCACAGTAAACAATCAAACACTTCATCGTACTTGTTTGCTTTGTAGATTCTCTAGCAATTTATAGTACAATTTCAACCCCTCTCCAAACAGTGGGGCCTGGGCCCCTATTGAATGTCTGGACCCCCTGTTGGGATCCTATACTTACTACTACATACCTATCAACAAATGGTTGGCTCCCATGTTTAGAAGTTGCCACCCCAACGCCCCCCCCACTTGCGAAATCCTGGAGTTGCCACTGTCTCCCAATAAAAGGTGCTGTTGTGTTGGACAACTCCCAGACCAACATCTTTGACCAACAAGGGGCAGGAAAGCTGGATGGCCAGTTACACACAGACATTTTACCTCCCCTAAAGTATCGTCTTCAGCTGCTGGGGTCACACTCCCAGCCCCCAGAAAATCAAACACTTTGAGACACACACACATGAACAGCTGTTAAACTAGCTCACAGAAAAGAATGTTAATAAAGCAATCTACTGTACTTAACAAATGCATCAACTAACGGCTCATCTGTACAGTAAAAAAGGTATACCGTATAGGTAGGTCCCGTACTCGAGTCCGATCGTTGGGTTCCGGCACTTATCTCCGGTCTAGGTAATCAGCAACGTAGGTGGTATAAGCCATTAATCTGGGGTACGTTGCCATTACTCTCCCGAGACCCACGTTTTACCTCGCAGCTTAACGCTGCTCCTCAGTTTACCGCCGCCCTCTAGCGAGTAAGACTGAGTTGACCTTAGGACTCCTGCGGGAATTGAACCCGCAACCTTCTGCTCCATCGTCCAGCGTTGTTACCACTCTGCTAACCTTCCACCAAATCACACAGGCTATATCCATACAGTACATATGCAAAACAGGCATATTTTCAACCCCTGCCCCTTGCACACACCGTACACATGCAAAATCTCCCTAATCAAACCCCCTCCCATCAGTGCACACATACTATATGGATGGAGGACCCTAATAATTGTACTATACATAAGTGTCGTTCAAATAACCGTAAAATAATCACTCAGAAAACCCAATTGACGACCACGACACAAAGCCAACAAATGACAACATACGTGACGGAACTTGAATGACGGTTTTCGACCGCAATACAAAAACATGAAATTACTTCCCTTGAATATTTCTGCGTAAAAGAACGTTGCACGTTGAACAGGATGCTACAAAACTAAATGAGTTACACAAAACCTTCGCAAACCTTGAGATTACTTGAGCAGTCAGACATATAATGACTTTATTACGGTTATCACGAAAACATTATGAAATTCTTACACTTAGTATTATTACATATTACAACAAGTAGGTAGTATAATGCAGAAACAACTCCAACCACCCAGCGACAATTACACTGACTCATTGTGCATCATCCTGTTGAAATTTATGTAAGGGGTCGTCCATAAATTACGTAACGCGATTTTTGCACTTTTTACCCCCCCATCATAACGCAGCGTAAGAAAAAGTCGGACCCCCAAAAATATGACGTAACAACGGGCCGGCCCCCCCTTTTCTCCCGAAAAGTCTTGACAAGCAAAAAAAGACCATCCTTCCCTCTCCAAATAGCCTGACAAGCAAAAAAAGCAAATGTCCGGACCCCCATTGGAGGGTTACGTCATTTGTGGGTGGCCCCTAAACCTTAGCACAGAATTCATTGTTGTGAATATACTGCAACAGATAAAGACCTACTTGTAACTCTCTTTGGCTAATGACAACACAGGGGTACCCAAACCTCTTGAATCTGAGGCTCCCTTGTTAAGTCCAGACTTTTCTTCCAAGGCTCCCTTTGTCAAATGTGAACAATTGCAAAATAACCCTTTTGTAATTTGTAATAATTCACGGCTACCCTGGAATTAAGCCCTGGCTGGCCAGGAAGCAGTGGCCCACACTTTGGGAACCACTAGCTTAACACATTTCTCACCAGCACAAAGGAGAAGACTGTGGATGGCCATAGAACAAGATTAAGATTTTAAAATTTTCTAGAAAGCGTGCCCTAAGTTTGAAAAGTTATGGCTATGCAGAAAGCTTGTCGCACTTGACAAGACTGTTGAAAAGAAGCATTTATATACACCTAATCGAATTACCAACTATACAGGGCACATGATACGCTATCAGATAACACCAGTTATGATGCCGCTGGCGCCAAGTGAAAAATGACACCAGGTGTGAAAAGAAAGGTGATCACGTTTGAAGAAAGGTGATTGAGCAAATGTCTTTCTTGTCCAAAGTTTGGAAAACTGCGTAATCTCGTTTCCAACGAAAATCCGACAATGGAAAACCAACTGAAGCATATGGATGGCGCAAGAGTTTAACGAATCACGTCTAGAAGATTTCGAGATGAAGGGATTAAGAATAATAAACAGGGTGCCTTGGAGGGTGAAAAAGACCAACGGATTGGTGATGCAGAAAGAAAGTCATTCAGAAAAACCTATTGATTAAAATTAAACGATGTAAGCTGACATACTTTTGACAAGTGTTGAGAAAAGAAGGGACTGTCTGGCGATGGAGATCAAGGCACAACCTTCAGGATCAAGAACTCAAGGAAGACCAAGGACCACATGGCTCAACAACCTGTGAGAGCAGCTAACTAAATGATGGACAGTGATGGAAAGAGATAGTCCATAGTGCGACCAACTCTCGGTTAGCTAAAGAGGAAGAAGAGATACCGAGCAGAACTTTTATAAGAATAATTTCACTCAAATGAAGAAAGCAAATTGTATATTTATCATAGCTTAAAGTAAATCCATACATTCAATTCCATAATGTTGAACATATTTTCACACATATAATTTGCACGTCATGCACTTTGCAAAATAAACAGTCATATAGAGATGGAGTAGGGGTAGGATGTTTGTCGGGCAACAGGAGGATAACGGGTTCAAATCTGACCCCAGATCCTGTGTAGCATTCTTGGGCAAGTTACAAATCTTCACTTTGTGAATGACTTAACAAGTGTTAAACATAACTGTTACACGTCGTTACACTGTATACCGATACATAGATGCATGGTATACTAATGAAAATATGGTAGCTAATAAATAAGTGGATCTTGCAGATCATTACAATCTCTACAAAATAATAAAATTTAAAATGTTGATTAATTTTGAGAAAATTTATTGCCTTAATCGTCAGCATGAATAATTTGCAGCTCTTCCAATATGTATGTTCTGATAAAAAACCATGATTTCTGAAATTACGTTCATAAAGGCTGTGGCAAAATATTTTACCATGAAAAACAAAGAGAACATAAATCCAATTCACACAATTTTCCCGATTGATCTCAATATGCTTCACACGTCTTCAAAATGAGACTCGCGTCGCGAGACTAAACTCCTCACTGCTACTCGGTTCCGTACGTACAGGGCGGCGCAAAAAAACCGGACTAGTCACATTTAGGTTTGCATTTAATATAGTCCGGTCGTTTTTGCGCCACCCTGTAGAATCCGTTACAACATAACCTCAATCCAGATCAACAACACATAAGATACAAAACTTCACAACCTCTGAACACAACGGCAAGACAACCACAGTGAAAAAGTTCACTGTCTCTTTAAAAAGCAACAGACGAATCGATATTCAAAACAACCCCCCCCCCACTAACGACCATAAAACATAAAACAATCGACCCAACTCGATCACAGCTACATCTCAGCTTCTTAAAATCCTGTCAAACCCCAAAACAATAGTATTGTCCTCAAATCCCAAAGCAATAGTATTGTCCTCCTACAAAATAACCAGTAAATGCCAAAGAATTAAATGATAATTTATTAAAATATTGCCTAATTTAACACAATTCTTTGATATGTCCAAAGAGGAAAAAAGACGGCCAAGAAGTTTGCTAATTGCATCAAAAAAGCAAACATCAGCTTTACAAGTATAAAGAAGTTATGGGCTGGATAATCCTCAAAATCCAACTGAAAATATAACAATTAATCCAATCTACAGTTCTCACAAACGTCTTCGAGGCCAGCTGAAACATGAAATCATAATAAAGTTATTAAGTACAGGGAGTGGCAACATAGTAAAAGCAGCATTTAAAGGTTACAAAAACCCCCATCATCTACGAACACATAACACACATAATTTAAGTTAGGCCAACTTGTATACCAATAGCAAATCATCTTCATGATCATTCAATATAAGAAACATTTTACAAACAGAACAAAATAAATGCATTTTACAAAACCTATGAAGCATCATTACAACTATCACCCCCGATCAAAGTTTAGAATAGCTAATCATAACAGGAGAAAAAGCCATAGGAAATTTAACAAAGGGTCTACTGCCCCTGATAGGCAATATAATAATGAGTTAACGTATTGATATATATATATATATATATATATATATATATATATATAAAAGTACATCTGCTGTTTGAAAATCACTCAAAATTTGTCAGAACCTAAAAGTGTAACCACGTTGCTTCAAACATGAATTCGAGCTCTTTTTAAGATCCCGTCTACTATTTAAAACCTGCATTGTCAAGCAGCCAAGAAAGAAATAAAAACAGCAAAACGGTAATCTCGTGGCGCAAGGTACTTTGCACAACAATACGACGCGTGTCTCGTACATAAGTAACGTTTTCACAGAAGTCTTTCACATATTCGCACAAGCTCCTAGTTCTATTCTATCTTCTTATCAACAAAGCAGAAAAGCAACATAACGCAATAACGCAATGATAAAATAAATAGTAAAATTTGTAAAGAAGACCCTTCTTAAAAGCCAATTTGATTAAAATAACACAGTCAGAGATTAACTCCAGCGGTAACAAAGCTAACGGCACAACTCATATAAGCACAAAATATATATATATACACACGTATATCTCACAGCCGCACGCGATGCAGATGCCAACAAGTGGAACTACACAACTCGTCATCACAAAACCGTCGCGCCGTCCGCATTTCTTGATTCGCGAGAAGGCGGTCGACAAAAATTCAGGTCGTCTGCTCGGCGTCAAACTCGGTTTTAAGCGGCGTGGTGGTGCCGACGACGACCTCGCCCCACCGCGGATCGCCGGGGTGCTTCGAAAGGTCTGTGCTGATCGGAGATTTGTCCGACGAGTGCGGCGTAAGATCGGCGCTCAGAGGAATCGGGCGGAATGTGCCGTCCGCGGTCGTCATGGTGCAGTCGGAGCGCACCGTGAGGTTCTCGTACGCCTTGTTGTTGCCTCGGAAACTCTGGCGCGCCGGCGATCGGTAGCGCATGCGAATGTATTCGAGTTCATTGTGAACGGGTTCGGCTGAAATCGACAAACCAGTGCGGCGTCAGTACAACGGGCCTGACATATAACAGACCACGGGTCCGCCGTAATACAGCTTAAACGATGACCTATTATTATGGCTTTTAAGGAAATGAAAGAAAGGAAGACCAAGGAGGATGCTACTGGACTGGATGATGAAAACAGATGCACAGCGTCACAAGACCTATGCAGAAATCAAAGAAGAAGCAAGACGCAGAGAGGGATGGAAACAATGGAGCCCTGAACCTGTCCCAGGACAGAGAACAAGATGATGATGATGATTAACAAGGCATGACTGTAACTGACAACTGAAAGTAACCTTATGCTGATAGTCAAAATATGCCTGTTCAAAGTCTTCCAAAATTTTATCAATACTTACTTAAACCCTTTGACTTATGGCAAACAAGAATGTCTAAGACAGATCATAAATATTATGACATTTCATTACAACAATATAAATAGGCTGAATGTAAAAAATACCCAAAAAATTAAATAATTAAAAAAACCCATAATGATTTGATCTATGACAAAGCCCAATAAACAAAAATAAAAGATAAAAAACTAAAAAAAGTCATGAAAGACAATTAGACCAGAAAAGAACAAAGAGTCATAAAAAGCTGTTGGTGGGAAAAGACTAAAAATAACAATAACAATCAACCAATGGCACAATTCTGAAGCCTAAAATAAAAGTCAAATGCAAAAACACATTATGTATAGTGATCCTTGCTTGCAAAAAATTTGATCGTGATTAACATGCCAGAAAAAATTTGATCCAGTGTTGTTTGCAGTCAACAAGTCAAACTGGTATCCTGCAGCCAACATGTAAAACTCAACTTAACAAGTAATGTTCCATCATCCAAAAAGAGCAAATCATTATAAAACAGGCAGATAAACCCAAAAACTAATCAAACAGAAAAGATTCAAGGACAAATTTAATTTTTCAAAGGTAAATCAAGGACAAATTTAAATTTTGCAAAGGTAAATTTAAAGTTAAAAGAAGACAATTACTACTATATATGTGTATGTGTGTGTGTGTGCGTGGTTATATCACAATGAAGCATAAGAGAAGAGATAAAGCATTCACTTACACTCCCAAAACCCTGAATGTTGCAAAACAGAAAAAAGAATTCAGTAATAATATGAACACCTAAGCGATCCATGAAAATCCTTGTATTAAAGCAGAATAGAAAAATACATCAATAAATAGCAAATAAAAAAAACACTTGATTAATAAGCACATCCAGAAACGAACGGTCTGTAAGATTTCTACCATCTTGTGCATTGAAATGTACACAATGGAATAAATGTCTTTTAATAGCCATTCGTAAAACATCGAGGCATCCACAAATTTAAGTAAAATTAATGTCTGAATAGACCAACTTTTAGTTCAAAACTTGCAGAGGTAAAATCTATTAACAGGCTCAAAAATAAGGCAAAGGCAAATTGAATGAAGGCTTGGCATAGATCTTCAGTTTATCATGGCATTCCCTATGTCAAGTAAGTATCCAATGTTCTCACACAAGTCAAATGGCGATTGCCCAAGACAGTAGTAACTCAGAAACTTCTTCTGCGGTCAAGGTGTGAATCCCAGATTTCATGACAGAGAGCAAACTGCACTAACCACTGTACCACCCCCCATAAAATTATGCAGCCATTTAAATGTGGAAATTAACTAATTTTTTTATACTAAATATCTTTGCTGTTGACAGCATTTTGATGACAAGATCTCAATACTTTCAAAACCCAGAGGAACAAGTCAAAACAAAGTCTGATATCAAGAATACAAGTTATAGAAGTAACCAAGCAGCATAATATCAGCGCACTATGCTCGCTCGAGTAAGATAACAAATCTGAAACATAACTGATATTAAATGAACAGTCAAAAACAAGACCTGAACTTACTTATGTCATCTTCAAGGCTAAAGGCGTAGATAACAAAACAAGCTGTACAAAAACTGAGCACCTAAAAAAAGAAAACCATACTTAAGACCACCAAATCAATATGCCCCTGCTGGTCATTTTTCTGTAACGTAATGTAAACTGGATACAATATTATGTTATGCTCTGTAAAGACGCATATTTTCAGCACTTCTTATCAGAGGCTTCTGTAAAGCACTCTTGACTATATGGCCTTTGCCAGGCACATAGTGCTAACACTTATAACAATTATAACAATAATAATAATAATAATAATAATAATAATAATAATAATAATAATAATAATAAAGGGACTAATTGCTTTGCACCAGTCATTTTGACCTTATGTGGCTGTACAATGAAACACCAATGGTATAAACCAACAGAAAAGCCAGTTTTACCAAGCAAACAAAATGGCACAGTCATCATATACCAGAGTATTTTGAGCCCAGCTGCAATAATCATCAGTAATTGTATTTGCAAAGAGTGCTCAAAGCGACTTTATTCTTTCCTGCAGCAAAGTTTCAGCTTAAGTCAAGCTATCAGCCAGGCAAGGCCATCAGTGAAAGGCCTAGTTAACCCCTTAACCTTGTATTCAACTGTAACTCAATGTAAAATGGACGGATATATCCGGAATCCCCAGTTAAGGGGTTAATACTGGCCAGACAACAGCGCAGTAGCCTTACCGCCAAGACGCACTGTACACCCGCATGTATAACCTCCACGTAATAATACTGGAGTACACAGCCATCTGTAATCCAGTAGAATATAGAAGACGCATTGGCACCGTGGCAGCCAATGCCATTGTTAATCCACCAGCTTTTATTTCCAGTTCCGATGTTTAAAATCGGAAGATCCTGGTAAAACAATATCAACAGAACATTGACAATGCAAGTGCTCTAGCATTAACATAAAAGCTATGCTTCTTCAGCATATCACCATCCAATATGAAGATATAATTAAGACAATACACAGTAATATTTATAACAGGTCAACGGGTCAAGGTTCGTCTATGCTTGAGCTTGAGCGAACGGTCAGGCAGTGATCTCCGGTGTCAGGCAAGCAGCAATGCAGGTGGCTTATGCCATTACTGGTAATCTGGAGCAGTTTGCCATTGTTTTTTTCTAGACCCGTGTTTTACCTTCTTAGCTTAATGCTTCTAATCATTATAGCACCACTCTCCAGCATGAAGGGGCTTCAACAGGAATTGATCTCATCCCATCAGTTTGCATATTGTGAATCTGCCATCTTCTTGTCCCATAGTAAACTTACGATATAAAAGTTGTTCTGTTACAGTAGATACAGTAAGCAATTACTTTTAATTATGCTATCAACTCAAAATACTTTAACCCCTTAACTGGGGATCCCGGATATATCCGTCCATTTTACATTGAGTTACAGTTAAATACAAGGTTAAGGGGTTAAACTCATATAAACAATTGCATCTTGAGACAAACCTTTTTCACAATAATCAAACACATCAAAGAAATAACAAAATATGCTGATGGACAATATCACAGGAATAAAGTTCAGAATAGCTAAATGAAAGATTCAACCTGGAGCCATAACTAAAACCTTTCAGCTCACAGTTCAAAATCTTTATTCACAAAGAGCCAATTGAATTTGGAATAAAAAGAAGTCTGATGGTAACCATCAAAAAAAGGCAGCTTTACTTCTTTGGACACATAATGAGGAAGGAAGGCCTGGAACATTTGGCAATAAAAAGTGGGAAAAGAGCAAGAAGAAGACAGAGAAACACCTATATAGACTGCCTACAAGAAGGAATTGAGCAAGTAAAGAAACAACATCGAATTAATAAGAGGATGTCAAGATCAAACAAAGTGGAAATAGATGGTCGCTAACATAGAAATACACAGCACCTAAAGAAGAAGAATATTTAAACTATTTTTAATTGTTGACTATGGCTAACAATCCACATAAATAATGATAACAAGGTGATTGGTCCATTTTTAAGCTTTCCTCCAGTAAGCAGGCATAAACAAAGGAACTAGAAAGAGCAACATTGATTCGTTAACCCCTTAACTGGGGACCCTGGATATATCCGTCCATTTTACATTGAGTTACAGTTAAATACCCAGTTAAGGGGTTAAGCCCTCTAATAGCAGACACTTCTATCAGTTATATACTTCCATCCACACAACCACACAGCCAGGGCAGCCATTAGCTATATGCTAATGCTACTTACATGCAAGTGCATAAAAAGATAAGAAATCAAGTATAGACACACAGACACACACACAGGCATACACACACACTTCTTTGTGTGTCATCCTCTATAAGAGGGTTGACAGTCATTTCCCTCCATTTCTCTCTATCTTCTGCTGCTCTTTTTAGGGCTCCATAGTTCTTTGTGTTTGTCCAGTCAAAGATGTCGTCCATCCAGCTTCTTCTCGGTCGACCCCTTCCCCTTGTTCCTTCTATTCTACCTCCCATTATTATCAGAGACACACGCACACACACACAAATGCCTAATTTGAAATACAACATAAGCAATAGCATGCATCATATTTTTATAGGAGAGATCTCCCAGGCCACCACGTAAAACACTGGAAGCCCAAATACACCACACAAGCAGAGTTTGTTTGTGGACAACTGACTTTAAGACCAACCTACCCTGCTAAGTATTCCAACTTCAAGATAAAAGCAGATCACAAAAGCATTCCATACAAGCCAAATGATGCTCCAAATGCAATACTACAACAAATCAGTTCAAAATCGGATTAGAATTGTTTAACCCCTTAACTGGGTGCCCTCAGTAATGCTCGTCCATTTTACATTGAGTTACAAATAGTTGCCCAGTTAAGGGGTTAAAATTAGAACATTCCAGGTTCTGCCACAAGAGTTTGCAATTCTGAACATTTTCTCCAAAATTAAAGACAGACAAAATCTTCCACGCTTATCTTGAAATAACAAATCATCAAAAAACAGGTATCTTTTCACATTTCTGATATTATATCACTACTAATAATGCCTGTAAAAGAAGACACAATGACAAGTTAACAATGAACATGCTAGCAAAAAATTATCAACTTCTCTATAAGAAAGTAATGACACAACAAGCTCACCACTGCAAGAATTCGGTGACGGTATTGACAGGCACCAAACAGACCGATTATGACAAAGATAATATGAAGAAAATTTCCGATAATTGGTCCCCACAAGTAGCCGAGAAATTCAAACACTTGCCGTTCAACTGTTGAGATCTACAACAAAATAATTAACGTATGCTTAAAAAATTCACTCAGGTATCAACCTATCCGATGAGTTTACAAAGCAGTCAAGACTTCCATTTTCAGTAATAAATCAGTTTCACACGGCAATCCAGTTCTATGGAACTCATTTCATGCAAACATTACGAAAGCTGACTCCTTTGTTTCATTCAGAAAGAACCTAAAGACTCACTTGTTTAACAGTTCACTCATTTTGTTTTGTTAGATGCCATAGACTTTGGCCTTTGTCATGTACATAGTGCTATACAAACTGTCTCAATAATAATAATAATAATAATAATAATAATAATAATAATAATAATAATAATAATAATAGAAATAACAGTGTTGACTGTCTATAAAATTGGTGAGAGATATTGTTTTATCTGCTGCTGGCTACGAATCTGTAACTCTTTTCCCCCGGCTGTTATGTTTTCAGATCAATTGACTATTTCCAAATCGTGGCTAAAAACACATCTCCTCCTATTCGCTCTTCCTCCATAGTCTGACTCGCTGGTTCCCATTCTGACTTATATGTGGAATTATCCGGTCTCTACAGATGGATTTAGAGTACCGGCTTGACAGTAATGTAACAGATATTTCTATAGCGCCTCTTCTGCCGAATCACTCAGAAGCGCTCCACAGTATCTACAACACGCTACACGATACTTACAGTATTAGAACTGGTGCCATAGAAGTCCATATTATTATTAGTATTATTACTACTATTATTACAGCACAGATAGATAACTACCAGTTGAAGGCAGCAGAGTACTATAAGGAGAGTCCTTCCAGAACAACAAGTCATCGTTTGTTCGTGAAGTTAACAATTCTTTGCCGGTGACAGTAGAAAACGCCGACTCTTAGGAACTCATCCGATTATTAAATCGATTTTAAGATATAAAATGTTAAAACTTATTAAATATTTCTTTAAAACGAGAATACTCGTCCTTAACCTTTCGGCAACATCCGGTTCCCATAATCAAGTTCATGCGAGAAATTCATCTCTATGGTCACCACCGATTACTAGTACATCGAAATGCGGCCCGCGGGCCAGATTCGGTCCGCCACTGAGAATGAAATGCCTTAATGCCAGCGAAGCATTTCTATGCCACGAAGATTCTAAAACGATAAATAGATTCTTTATAAAACTGACGGAATAAATTTTAAATTGTTTTGTTTTCAATTAAGGGGCTGTCCATTAATTACGTCAACAATTTAGGGGAGGTATAAAAAGTTTGACAGTTGTTGACGGGGGGGAGGGTCAAGAGAAGTTGACGTCAACAATTTAACTTTTTACAAATAATCAAAAAATAGGAAATTGCATGGAATACTACTTATTACAATGGTGGAAAAAAGCATGACAAAACAGGTAATCACCACCACATTTTGACACTCGATGAGCAAAAAAGGGGAAAATGGTAAAAATGGTCATCACCGCAAAAATAACCTTGTTATTGGGACCTGTCATTGATCTTGAGGGAGGGTCAAAAGTTTTTGACATAATATAATTATAGGGGGCAACTGAAAGTTGACAGTTGTTGACAAGAGATGGGTCAGAAATTGCCCATAAATTGTTTACATAATTAATGGACAGCCAGTTCTCCATTACCTATGATAAAAGTCAACTGAGGATTTTCAAAATGTTCTAGAAAAGAACTACCTGGACATGTCTTTCTCGTCATTTATGGAATTATTTTAGAATCCTGCCAATGGTAACCCAAATCAAAGCCGAAGGAGTCAGTCAGTGAAGCAACAACAGTCTGCAGGAATATATGTTGTGAAACAATGATGATGATGATGATGATGATGATGATGATGATGATGATGATGATGATGATGATGATGATGATTATTGTATGATGGAGAATGTCTGGATGAAATGGAGCCTGTGGTAGGCCTAATGCTTTACTGAACTGACGAATTTAATGAAAAAATAATAACCTGAAATAAACGAATTAAGTTTTGGCAATTATATATATTCATGAATTTTCAGCTTTAATTCACAATTTGCATTGTTTCAGTTCAAGTCTAATTTCAACGTTCACGCTGAAAATCAAACAACTAGTATTTACTCATAAAGGCAATTGGGAGACAGACACACCCAACAGTAGCCTACAATGCTGTTTATTCAGCGCAATCATGCTGATGAATAAACAATCGTCTAATTCAAATCTGAATGTGTGATTTGGCAGCACAAAGTGTATACACAATCTAAAAAAAATTATGACAAACATGGACCTAACAAAAATGTTCTTTAGCAAAAATTTGAAATAATAATTTTAAAAAACGACGATGAATCCCTATTAAGCATTAGAAATAAACTGCTACCATCAACCAGAAACTGCTACCATCAACCAGAAACTGCTACACAAAAATTGTCAATGTCTGGAACAATGCTATTGTCGTCTGCTCTACATGTCACATGCAGGTCTACTGGATTGCTGCAATCATAAATAATACTATGTTGACAATGCTGCCTGTTTGAATTTCTCAGAGTAAACTTCAAAACAGATATCAACATCACTAAAGTTGATTCTATGCAACAATGGTGCACAAACCTTTTTGCCAAAGGGTCACAAATAACTTTTCCCCAAGACGCCAGACCAAACAAGCAATAGAATTTAATTTTTTTTAAATTAACTAAAAGTCTATTACCAAGTACAGTAATGCTTATTTTAGTGTAAAGGGTGATGCTGCATGTGAGCAACCACACGAGAAAGACATACGGGTTTGTTGTTGAAAGAGACACAAAATGTCTAAATTGTGCATAATTACCAGTAATCATAATAATACCGTAGACTTTATTTTTCTACTTTTCTTTTGGACTAGGCGGGCCACATGGCGACTCTTTGCGGGCCGAATTTGGCCCGCGGGCTGTAGTTTGTGCACCACTGCTAGTATGCAGAAAATATATGAAAGCTAGAGCTTGAAAAAAGAGAGAAATTCACTAGGAACTGTACTAATTCAACAAAACTATGTTTAAAAATTCACGATAAAATCTAATGAAAGTTTCAAGGAAATAACACAGATTTTTTGGAAATAGAAATATCCTAGGATCAATTTCTCAACAAGGAGACCATCAGTTTACATTATATGTAAAGCAAGCATAACTCAATTCGTATGTCTTGTGAATATCACTTAATTTAATACAATGTTCATACATTTAAACTAGAATAAACCTATGATTAACAAGTACACGCCAGTACACGCGCCGCTGGTGTGCATACTGAGCAAAATAAAACATACTGGGCCAAGTACAGTACATGGAGGTCCCTTAACAGAATCAAGCAAACAAGGCAATGGTATGACTACAGAGGCACTGAATTTTGGAAATATTACATTCAA
This sequence comes from Metaphire vulgaris, assembly GCA_018105865.1. Lineage (NCBI taxonomy): Eukaryota > Metazoa > Annelida > Clitellata > Crassiclitellata > Megascolecidae > Metaphire > Metaphire vulgaris. Next base: position 10,371,005 of record CM030862.1, on the reverse strand, counting down.
GCATAGAGTCCATCTAGAAGGGAAAACATAGAGAAGTATATTCAAATGCAGAACTACCAAGATGATCAAAGGGCGTTAATGTCGAACCAAGAATATGCGCTGAAACAATGTCTGCCTTTCACTGTTGTCCATATATAGCAACGGCATTTCTCTATTTCTGCACTCTTTTCTTCGTTCTGCTTCACACATCTTCGTGCACAATAGTAGCAATATTCTCAAATTTGGTGCACTTTTGTTGTACCTTTTCTGCACTTTTCTTCATCATTTCCTGCCCAAAAAAATTGAAACCTGTTACGTCGAATTGAAAATATACGGGTACAGGAAAGCCATTAAAGGTCAATGCAATATCAGTGGTGTGGCAAGGGGGGGTATATTGAGATAGATATATGCCCCTCAAAAATTTGTCTACCTTAAAGGTTTTTTATGTCTTGATCATATGTGGGACATTAACATATTATGTTTTGATTTTGAAATAGCAATGACTAGTTAAGATCTATCTCCCCTCCTCAAATCAAATTCCTGGCTACACCACTGGAATCTATGCTAATCATTATGGCTTCACATAGCACTGGTCTGATTCTGATACAGTCTCAAGCAGTCATAAGATGGACAATGGACATTAGGGAAAACAAATGATCGGTTAGCTAAGGTTCAAATGGCCCTTTACAACAATGCACAGAACATCCTAAGATCAGATAACCTGGAACTGAACTACATCACGTGGCCGAAGATAGAGACATTGGGATCAGTCAGAAAATACATCCGTCAAAAATCAGCTTCCTCAGAGCATATACAGTGGATCCCACTTAATCGCATACCACTTAATTGCATAACTCGCATAATCGCATGACAACATAACAACCCGAACCAGTGTTTTGTGGTACAATTAATTATCAGACTATTCGCATAACCCAGTTAATCGCATAAGCAAGGCTTGCACGGCACCTATGCAATTAAGTGGGTTTCACTGTATAGAGTATGGCTAGCTTTCATAATTATATACTAATCTTAAGCATCAAGAAAATGAGTCAGAAATTTAATTTTTAAAAACCATAAAATACACAAATGTCGTACGTGTAGCACCTTCCACAGCATCCCATAGAGATGCTTACTACGTATCTCTTCAAGCGCTGTGTGCATGATGCAGACTTGAAAAAAACAACAACAAAAACTGCCAAAACGCAAAGAACCGGAAACTTAGGTAGGTAAAAATATTATCCATAAAATAGTTTTTTAACCAATCGTGAATACGAAATGCCACCTAACAGTCTTCCTTGAAATAAAACAAGGCAAGCACCCCCATGGGCGCCCACAGAAATTTTTCCAAATTTTTCCAGGAGAGGGTAAAGCAGAACGGTCACAGTTACACCACATAAATTTTTCCATGAGGGGGCAAAACACATTTTGACACAATGGTTGCGGTTAATATTTTAGCAAAGGCTTTTCAATGTGAAAATTGGTATTTGCATTTTCCAGGGGGTGCAAGTGCCCCCTCTTGCCCTAATGTGCGGGCGCCCATGGCAAGCGCAATGTCCAAAGCAGTGATACGCTGGTCATACTGTGGCATGGTAAATTTCCAAGGCCCTTGATGTAAATAACTGTATGGGGCTCTAAACTGCATTATTATATATTACTTTTTGGTAACTAGTCATGATAATAATTTAATCAGTCCAACATAATATATTAAACTGGGCAACAGTTTGATGTGTAGGTAAATCAGTAAGTATGAATGCTGCAGCTGTGACCCTGAGGTCAACAATTACCAGGGTGTCATTTTCTAGACTAGTAAACCACTGATCTTAAGTCAATATTTTCATATCTTTTTAAAAAATCTTGACATGAAAAGAACAATGGGAAGTTAAGTTGAATGCTCATGTTTCGCAATAGTATGCTGTAAGAAATACGAGACAAGGTAATTGCAAACATACCAACTGGTTGCAGTGGCGGCTCCACCGGGGGGCCAGAGGGGCCCGTGCCCCCTATTGAGTGCCTGCCCCCCCAGTGCCCCCCGTTGGGACCCTATACTTAATGCTACATACATTAAACAACAAATGGTTGGCCCCCATGATTAGAAGTTGCCACCCCAACGCCCCCCCCCCACTTGCCAAAACCTAGAGCCGCCACTGACTGGTTGGCTAGAGAAGATTGGAATTGAAGCAAACAATCATTATTGATAGAGTCCACATATGCAGCATTGTACCATTGGCGTAACCATGTAGCCATGGGGGAACGGAGGGACGCCGAGCCCCTATGCCACTGTATTACATATGCTTGTAATATGTAACAACCGGCTGTATTATAAGTTTAACAAGTCATCACCATCGAATATTGCCAAGTGTAAAATTAGCAAGTGGTGGTAAAATTGGCTTCACTTTGATAAAGAATAGACTATATTTCTAATGAATATTAAATTTTATGTTTTTTTACCATGGCGTTCTGTGTTTTTTTTCTCTCGGCTGATTCGTCATAATCTCCTACGAAGTCATCAAGATCTCCATTAGCTTCACATGCTTCCTCCTCATTATAAGGATCTGAAAGTGAAATGCAGATGTGCTGGTAATGTAACGTCATGTAGTATTTGTATAGTGCCTCTTCTAGTTCTACTCAGAGAGGTGCTCCCAGCTTTAGAGTCGATAAGAACATGAGACTTGATTTTTTTCCTTATCTTTTCACGCCCCCACCAACTTCCTATGAATTCATTTCATCCCGCTACCAAGAAATCCTGGAACCGCCTTTGATCTCAGGCAATCCAATACAGGTTATCTTTCGAAATCGAAACATAAACATAAGATAGACAAATTATACCTATAATGCCTTCCCGGGCGTAAGCGAAGCCAGGACAGGTGACTGGTGATACAATAGCCACAAAGGCACCCTGGCTGGGTTTTATTGCTTCAGCGATGTAGTGTGCCAATCGCCCTATGAACAGTCACATGATCAATGCATTTTACTGTTGCAATATAATTTCCCAAGATATAAAAAGCAGTTGTTATTACCCGGTTAATCCAACAGCTTAGTTAGGGCCCATAGTTGAAGGGGAAGAAATAGTATTTCTGGACCATCTTCCTGTAGGCCTTAGCAGTGTTTAATCTAGACTCCTGGACTCCGGGGGGAAACTGAAAAATCCGGGGGGAAACTGACAAAACCGGGGAATTCTGCTAGGAGCCACTGTTAGTCCATGTAGTATTCCGAAATTTCCGGGGGAAAGGGCAATTTTCCCCCCGGAAACGGCCTAGATTAAACACTGGGCCTTAGGGCCATTCTGCTGATCTTTCCGACTTGACCTGGCTCTAATTCAATTTGGATTTGGTGTGCCATCGGCTGATGCCCTGGGCATTATGATAGTGGCGCCATAGAAGTTGATTGATTGAATGACTGAATGAATGAATGAATGAATAAATGAATTAATAAATGAATGAATGATTGATTGATTGAAAATTATCTCACACGGTCACATTGATTTGTGTGATTTTTATTATTTATAAATAAAAATCAGGAATTATTATCCTAGTCGATCTCACTGCATCAGATACTAAAGTATTGTCCATAGCCGAGGGGAAAGAAATCTCACTTTTCTAGATCACCTTCTTGTAGGCCTTCAAAGCCATTACACTATACAATATCTTGCACAGCCGCATTCAGAATCACTTTCCATAGAGATTGAACACTGCTACCTTCAGTAAGTAAGGAATTATGATAAGTAAGTAAGTAAGTAAGTAAACACAAAATTTCTATAGAGCTGCCCGAAAGCTTGGCGCAGTGCACCAGCTTATTCACGAGCGCTCAATCTAGGTAAATCCATAGTCCGTAATCCATAGTCCGTGGTGGTCGAGGTTGTAGATCCAGGTAGGCAGTCGCAGCAAAAGTATTTTTATGGAGGCTGTGTAACAGTGTCTATTTCAAGAAAGATTAAGCACATAAGAATAAGCAGCTACTGCTGTACTGCTTTCCGGGGCGCTGTATAAGTTTACGAGATTTTACTTTACTTACTTTACTTTATTAATGATGATAGAAGATCAGCATTGCATTCATACTTAAGGTAATTACTGCAACTGAGGAAATACCATAGAATTAAGCAGAGATCTTGCTGTGCTAAACAATATAAATGGCTTTCTATTCCAATATACAGTCTGACCTGCGATTCCATGCGTCATTCTCGTGCCTAGAGTTCTTATAAGAAGACAGTTCCTCGATGCCATCTGTTCTTCTGTCGGCTCGTAAGTGTCGGGCAAGAGGCAGACGCAGAACGGGTATGGCAGAAGTGGCCGACAGTTGAAGTTGGAATAGGCCAAATACATCCCTAAAATACAATCTAATGGCATTATTCTCACTTAATTAACCCCTTAACTGGGTATCTAACTGTAACTCAATGTAAAATGGACGGATATATCCGGGGTCCCCAGTTAAGGGGTTAATTAAAGACGGAGGTAAATATGATGTCATTTTGAAAAAGACATTACTAACTCCAAGTACTGGTACTTCTAGTGTTGAATAATAAACTGACATCAATTGATGATATTATCATAACAAACGGATAGGTGCATTGCTCAGAATTGCCCACAGAAGCCAAGATCAGATTCAAACTTACAATGATAGCTGAAATATACAATAAATATATTAATTATTAATAATTAATATGCATGGTCGATAAGTCGGAAAGTTCAATCCTTAACCTGGTTTTGTGTCATCATCATCATCACCACCACATAGTAGATCATCCATTCCATCTAGTTCTCCCAATGCGCCTGGTAGACATCGTTGTGTTTCCGAAAGTCCTTTTATTTTCACAGACAAAACACCGGGTTCCTTTACAGTTGTACGGCAGAAGAGACCTAACAAATTACAACAGATTTTTAAAATATATGGTAAAATTCCCATTTCTTGTATATTTAAATGCAAACATACTATTTCCTAAATATTCAAAGCGATGTCAGGCTAAACTCAACGTCCTCCGAAACAGACTGTCTGAACTCTAAACCAGAAAATTATGTTTGTGATGTAGCTAATAGCAGTGGCGGCTCCCCCGGGAGGCCGGGGGGCACGTGCCCCTATTGAGTGCCTGCCCCCCAGTGCCCCCCTCCAGTTGGAACCCTACACTTAATGCTACATACATTAAACAACAAATGGTTGGCCCCCTCATGATTAGAAGTTGCCACCCCAACGCCCCCCCCCACTTGCCAAATCCTAGAGCCGCCACTGGCTAATAGACCTGCATACATTTTCTGTATAATCCTTAACAACTGGTACCAGGTGCAAAGACTAATGAACTAGGAACATAAATGCTCAAACTATTGGATTAGCTAGACGATGTGGTAAGAGCACTGGGAATAGATCTGGAATCAACAAACAAATAATTGAAGAGCAAGCATTTTCACAAGTTGCACAAAATACAAAAGTGTCATCTGTAAAAATGAAAACGTCTTGTTAAGTTAATTCATTATATTATTTTACAGTTGTTTTCCATTTATGACTTTAAGCTTACAAGCTTTGTTGAGTGTACAGCCTTCGAGTGCTCTTCGAATACCTCCACTTTCACCATATTCAACGAGTTGATTTTTGTAACTTTTCGTCATCCGATGGTTCTCCGATGCGATTTCAGAGGACTCGGTAGTAGACTGGTCATCGGAAACATCGCTCCAAAGACTATCACCATAAGTGTCATCTGCTCGACACATCTCGAAAGAGTCGTCACAAGAACTTTCTCTCGACTCATGACAAACGTCATCGACGTAATCGATTGGGGATTTGTCAACAGGACACGTGTCATTATCGCAACATTCTTTCGACGGATCTTGAAAGTCGCAGACGTCATCCACCTGTTCTCGAGACAATTCCCCAGGTTTGCCGCCACAAATTGCGTCCGTCTGATTTACTGGAAGAACGTCTGATGGTTCCTTATCGAAGAATGTAGCGGGAGACAACTCTTGCGGGTTTCCTCCTTCCGGTGACGGTATTTTGACGGAATAATGTTGAATCAGCATCCACATCAGCGCCAGAATCAGTTTAGTGTTCTGATTGATGACGTCAGAGCTGTCTACGAACATAAGACAACTTGCAATCGTTTTTGATGTTTTCCTTTCTATCATTTTTCTGTATGACAGAGGTCGGTCCTTGTCTTTGAGCCTTGTCCTTAGAGGCCAGTCCATGCGGTCCTTGTGCTCAGGGGTTCAGTCCTTGTCCTTGCCCTTGGGGGGTTAGTCCTTGTTAACATCACTGGAGACTACCACAGGGAAGGGGAAGACATAGGGGTTGGGGCCCCACTTTTTCATTCAAGTTGATGCTAATGGGCATCCTATTAACTCTACACTTATATACAAGGCACAAGCTGACCTACTCTACTCAACGTACTTGATATATCCTCCACAACAGCATAGATGTAGGCTTCTGCAGAATCTACACTGCAGTTAGGGTTTAAAACTGTCTAGAGAATGCCATGGCAATGAAGATTACTTACTGTATGTTTTGCAATAAACTGTCTCTGCTGGAGAATGAGGCGTATTAAACCTTCTAGATTGTAGTTGCTATTCAGTAATATACTGTATGCTAGCAAATAACGCTTTCATTTACTTGCTTTTCTGTTACTGCTACCGTTGTAAAGAATGTTTTTAAATACAATGCTGTAGCATTGGTACACATAAAAGTACATGCAGATCCTACATAAATAAATACCCAAGCACAAAACATGAAACCGAATCACAGGCTGCCTACCGATGTTGATCAGCTTTATTCCTTGGTCTTTTCGTAAAAACTCGAGGCAAATTGCGACGTTTTCCTGTTTCTGAACTCTGACAGCGGGCGTTCTGTTATATCTTGGAATTTTCTTGCCGGACAGCGCCTCGACGAGCGCTGGAAGTCTCAGTCCATCCGAAAGATCGGTCTCGAGGTCGTGGATGTGCATGTTTGCCGCCTTCAAATGCTTATTCGCCCAGTTCACAAACACGCTCTTCTGTGCCCGCTTCCACTCGGCCGGAAATTTCTCCTGCTCCGGCGGAAGAGAACCGGGTGTGTCGACTTGGAGCGAGAGCGGCGCAAATCCAGGAAGACCTGCTGGAATCGCAGCGCTTGGTACGGTCGGTGGTTTGCGCCTGTCCCGAATGGCCAGTGAAGTCTCGTGAATATCTTGAACGATGATAGCAAAGCACACGGAAGCACAATCCATGAGCAAAGTGTATAAATACAGTGTTGGGGTCTATTATTCAGTAATTCTGTAGCACAGGTAGCGGTGTTTAATCTAGACTCCTGGACTTCGGGGGGAACTGAAAAAGCCGGGGAGAAAACTGACAAAGCCGGGGGAATTCTGCTAGAGGCCGCTGTTAGTCCATGTAGTATTCCAAAATTTCCGAGGGGAATTTGAAATTTCCGAAGGAAAAGGGCAATTCCCCCCGGAAACAGCCTAGATTAAACACTGACAGGTAGAGTAAATCATTAGGGTCATTGTCATAAGCATATTAAACATATAGGCCTAGTGGTATGGGAATTTCCAGTATGTCATTAAGATAAATAAACTGCATGGGCTCCAAGACAGCACATAAATCAATGTTTTTGTAAATTGTCATAACATCTTGCCCACTGAAAGCAGGCTCCCCAATACCAGCAAATAAATCCCTGCAATAATTTTTAAAATTGTACAATTTAGTAAAACAATATTATGCTGGAGTGAGAACTTTGAAGTTAGCACCGAAAACTATGCACGCATTGTGCCGCACATTAAAATCACTGTTAAGAACTCAATGGATGCGTGAAATGTGGTAAAAGTCTGTTGGGCATACCTCGCAGCATACGCTGTTCTAACAACGTTCTGTAGAAATTCATTTTTCGCAAAGATGGAGAGGCGCAGTCAAGACAGAGAATAAGTCTCCATCGCAGAGCCTTTTAAAACAATTACTTTTAAAAAACAAAGCAGTCTATCTACTCAAGCGTAAAACACCGCTGGCAATATCTGAAACAACTGTTAAACCAACCACTGTAAATAAAATAATCCAAAACTAAAAGAAACTGTCGAGAAATCGTCAAAAAAGATAACAAAATAAAAAGCGAAACGACGGCAAAAGCGCAACGGAAGACAAAGAACGAACGAACGAAAGAGAGCGAAAGATCCATTACCTTAGCAACGGCATTTTAAAAATTCGTTACCATAGCAACGGCTTTTAAATCACGTGGTTTTAGACAACGAGTTTTACCAGAAGTATTTGATGTTTTTACGAGTAAATGAGAATAAATATAGGCCTATAAGCGAACTACCTACATAAAATTTTACTAAATGAATAAATACGGTTTTATCTAGCTGTTTGTACTACACTGTAAATGCGTTCTAATGGGAGGGGTCAACAGTTTTTGATATAATTATAGGATCATTATTGTTTTTTTTGTTTCATTGAAAGTTTGACAGCTGTTGACAAGGTGGATGGGGTCAAAACCTGCCCAAGAATTTGTTAACGTAATTAATGGAGAGCCCCTAAGTTTCTATAAGTCTGCCGGGGATTAAACAATAAAGCAAGTAGGCAAGATGAACAATTAATTAATTGTATAAGAGGCACGTACGTACTAGTATGGTACAACAACCGGCTCCTCAAACGCAAACAGGCACAAGAGACTACGGTACTGTATAGAGTACGGCGAAAAAACCGACTCGTATGGATACGGCGAATTTACAAGATACGTACATAATACATTACACTACGCTTATGATATAGAGGGCTACAATATTCGCAGTAGGCCTATAGGCCTGTACAACGACAGAGCATCACACATATTAAATTCAAAATTCAAAATCTTCAAAAAAAATTAAATGTATTAACGTTGACAACAAAATCGCAAAGGAATTTTTTTTGAATTCGGTATTGAGAACGGTCCATCACGGTTAAGGCTTTAAGCTTCGATTCGTTATGGATTGGGGGTCTACCTCTCTTTTCTCTGCCCCCCCCCCTAGTCGCAATAGTCGAGGCCGACCACGCAAGGGTCGAACATTTTGTTTTTTGATTGTCCGACGATCCACCACTGCTGGTCGAAAAATTTGGGTTGAAGTAGTCTCCTACCCAGTGTTTAATCTAGGCCGTTTCCGGGGTGGGGGGAATCGCCCTTTCCCCCGGACATTTCTAATTCCCCGAAAATTTTGGAATACTGCATGGACTAACAGCGGCCCTAGCAGAATTCCCCCCGGCTTTGTCAGTTTCTCCCCGGATTTTGAGTTTCCCCCGAGACCAGGAGTCTAGATTAAACACTACTCCTACCCCCCTTCCCCCGCCAGCCGTATGTTTTATACTCGACCACGCGCGGGATGAGATTGAAGCAGCCTTCCTTCCGTCTATGAGGCCATGAAACGCTTAAACGTAAACGCATCTTCGGTCGTTGTCATCGCAACGACCTGAGGGAGGAGGGGCTGGAGACTGTGAAGGCGGGATGGGGGTGAGGGTGGGGGCGGTCGCTTCTAGAGCCCCTCCCCCCCCCCCCCTTCGCGACGACAGAGAACCTTCTGCCAAGAACATCGGGTCGGTCAGGATAAACAGTTTAACCGGTCAGCGAGGATCGCCCCCGCGTCGCTCTTTCTTCCTCCTCCCTCCCTCCGCAGGAGCTGCCTAATGGTGTTTCCCGTACATCTTGGCGGGCGGCATTCACCGGAAGACGGAGGAGACGGACAGAGGCGGAGAGAGAGAGAGAGAGACAGACAGACAGACAGACAGACGTTCAAGGTTCGGCTGGGTCGAGTGATTGATGCCCCGGGCGTCGTCTGCGTTGCTCGAGCAATTTGGTACGTGACGCTTCTAAGGGGGCAGACGACGCGGCGCAGGCCTATATACAGTAACTGTACTGCGTCGTCCTCGTCTCTGGGAACGAGTGCGGCCACTCGGCGACGAGCGATTCCTGGAAAGAAACGCCGGGCAGGGAGAGAACGAAGCGTCCTCCGAACTGGCCGCCAGAATACGGGGCATTATTCCCCCAGACCATCCATCTACGCCTCTCCGTTCCGTTCGCGAAAACTCGTTAAATTGCGAATCCAGATATAGGAAACAGCTCACCGAGCGAGCGAGTGATCGAATCGAATAAAGAGTGGTGAGTTACATACACATATGCACACATCTATAGGAATAAGGGGCTACTGCGGGGCTACTCCTGAAAGCGCTATAGAAATCCATGAGATTTTACTTACTTACGTCGTTTTTATAAAATATATCGTTATTAGAAAATCACGTCGTCTCACACTGTAAACTCCGCCCATTATGAAATGACGTTGCGTAGCGTGTGGAATTACATCATTTTGTTTATTGTGTTATACGATTAATTTTATTCCTTGTTTTATTTAACTGTTTTGAATTGCTCGAAATTACATCGTTTTACTATATCGTCCGACTGCAAGAGAACGCTGTTAAAACTTCACACTGTGTGAGCCTCTTAATATGTACATTTAGCCTATCTTTGTAAAATATAAAGTTGGTATCCATTTCTGCTTCGCGAAGTGAAATTCAGACATGCCAAGACGGGGTGCTAGGAAAAATGTCAGCGTACAAAATGTCACGGACAAAATGACATGGGGTCAAAATGTCAGCGGACAAAATGTCACGGACAAAATGTAACTCTAACTCTAACCATAGCCCTAACCCGTGACATTTCGTCCGTGACATTTGTCCGCTCGCTAACATTAATTTGTCCCCATGACATTTTGTCCGTGACATTTTGTCCGTGGATATTTTGTCCGGCCACGCAAGACGGTGTTTGGATGGATTGACAAAGTTTCATAAAAGGATTTATAATTCTGTTCCTTTCCCAGTTCGTCAAAAAGTTTGACGCAAAATGATTATTGCAAGAAGTGGATCCACGAATTCAGTTGGGGTGAGGGTGGGAGTGGGGGTAGGGGTGGCCCGGGCGAGGGAACTTGGTGTTTCATTCTCCCATTCTGCCTTGTTCTGCCCCTCCCATACGAATTGATGGATGCTGTTAGAATTATTGAGACGGAAGTAAAGACATCAGGGCCGCCGAGAGGGGGCGGGCAGAGGAGGGGCAAATGCCCAGGGGCTCGGCGATCCAGTTAGGGTTAGGGTTAGAGAACTAAGAGAAGGGTTAGGGTTGAAGATGCTGAAGGCGGTTGGGGGCCCGTTCATGGCTTTAACCTTTAACGTCTTCCTGAAAAGACTGACAAGCCAAAAAGACGTCATCAGCACTTACAAGATAAACTTTTTATGGGCCCATGACTGCTCTGCCCAGGGGCCCGGAATTTCTCTCGGCGGGCCTGAAATACATCATCATCATCATCATCATCATCATCATCATCATCATCATCATCATCATCATCATCATCATCATCATCATCATTCCTCCTCCATTCGTCTCTGTCTTGTGTGGCTTTGTAAGCTTCATATATATATATGTCCGTGTTGCACTATTGTCTATCCATTCTTTTCATGGTCTTCCTCTAATGTTTCCGCCATCCATTAGGCCTATTCGTAATAAAGCATGATCCTTTTAACCAGCCTTTCTTCACTCGTTCTGCAACAGTGTTTTATCCAGACTGCAGGCCTTTGGGGGAAGGGGGAATTGACTTGGCTGGGGGGGAGAGAGACAGTTCAATGCAAAACTTTCAGTCAGTGCTGGGTTTTTTTGGGGGTGTTGTGGTTTGGGGAAGGTGAATCCTCCCCACCCCATCAGACCTGAATAAAACACTGTTCTGCAGATATGGTCAAATAGTAAGATAGTGAAGACAACACTTGCTTATTCTTCCGTGACTCTTTTCGGCTTTTCGGGTTTTCACCGTTATGAGAATTTAGCGAAGCAAAATTTTTGGAGTGGGTTGTGAGGGGCATGCGTCCCTGTGCCCCAGGTGCCTCTGTGCCCCAAGATCCCTATGTGGTTGTTGCCAAAATGTTTCCAATAAGAGGATGCCGGAAGACTGATCTAGACTCCACTAAATTGTCTTATTGTCTAGAATCTAGAGAATAGGACGCCAACTTAAGACGCACCTCTTTGTAAAGCGCCCTTGACTTTTTATTATTATTATTATTATTATTATTATTATTATTATTATTATTATTATTATTATTATTATTATTATTATTATCTACGACAATTTATATAGCGCAGTAACATAACTGGAGCTAAAGTCAAGAGCGCTTACTTTGGCCCCAGCTATGTTACCGCGCTATATAAATTGTCGAATAGAATAGAATAGAATTGAAGACAAATTAGTGGAGCTTAGATCTGTTTTTCGTCAAAAAGTCTAGATTGTCAAGGAGCAAAAGGGGTTTCGAACACATGTAGTTAACGTTTGAAATACATCACCACCTAACAGTGACTGTAGCCAGGATTTTCCGAAGGGGAGGGTTACGAATGACCATTCCTTCCAATTTAGAAAAATCCTGGCAAGCAAAAAAATCGTCACTTATTATTTCGCTATGGCTAAATTTAGTTAGTTATATAGTTATATGAGCGCGGACAGCCATTGATATTTTTTTTTGCTTTTTTCCCTTCCACGCACAGAATAATAATACGCAATAGAAACTGTTGGTCGGCCAACCAAGGGGTTAACTTCCACCCCCTTGGCTACGCCACTCTCACTTAATGCGGTCTTCAACGGTCCTATTATTAATATTTTCAATGCATTTATTTATTAATATTGCCTGATGTTATATGAAACAGACACATTATAGAACGTTAAATCTGAAAATAATCGATATTTTTCGTCGCTTTGACCGCGTTGAATCGACGCGTGCATCGGCGGTTGTAGGCCCTATAACATGCCGGATTATATGCCCATCAAACACGGCCGTTCCCTTCGGATTGGTTCATATATCGGTATCATTCCGTAATCCTTTACTCGACCAGAGCGAATTTTATGCTTAATACGGACACACACACACGCGCGCGCTCGCCCATGCATTGACGTTAATTGATCCGAATCTCCGGTGTCCGATTCAGTCCGGGGTCGTTCGGATCCGTCCGCTGGTTCCCCGTTGTCCGGTATATGTGTTGTGAATATTTTCTGGTCGGTGGCCGAGGAGTCGGTGTTACGCCGTGCACTGCATATTGAGGAGGCGATTTGGGGGCGGAGGGGGTTCATGAAGACTTGTTCTATACTATAGGAGCCGCGTGCTCGAGGATGCGTTCATCTCCGTCTTTGTCTCGTTCTTCGTACGTTTCCGTATTCTTTCTAGCGCTGGTTCCCTTCTGTCCATTTGCGCCTTCTTCGTCAACACGTCCTATATTTCCTCCTCCATTTTGGCGCCGTCTTCGGGATGTATATCCGGTCTCTTTTACAACGGCGTCATTAAGAGCAAGTACTGTATCTAGGTTCCGTTCTTTACTGTTATTCTCAGTCTGTGCCTCGGTCTGTCTCTCTCTCTCTCTCTGCATCTTTCTGGGATCCTCTGCGTTTTGCTCTTCCTCGCTCTCTATTTCTCTTTCTTTCTTTCTCTCTCCCCCTCCCTCTCTCTCTTTCCATGTCTATCTCTGACTGCCTTTCTGTCTCTGTGTCTCGTGTGTCTGTCCCTCTGTCTCTCTGTCCTCTGCCTGTCTCTGTCTCTCTGCCCTCTATGTCTGTCTGTCTGTCTGTCTGTCTTTCTGTCTCTGTATGTCTCTCTCTTTCTCTCTCCCTGCCTATCCCTCCCTCTTTCTCTCTCTCCTCTGTCTTCCTCCCCTTCTATGTCAATCTTTGTCTTTGACAGATCTCTCAGTCTGTTTCTCTCTTTGTCAGTCAGTTTGTTTGTCTGTCTGTCTGTCTGTCTCCGTCTCCTATTTCTCGCCTACGCTTTTATCTGTCGTCACAGTATGATATGACGTATGCCCTAATGTTCGTGTATAGGTGTTCATGTGTACGCAATCTGTAGCGACGATGAATAGCATCGGTCAGAAGACACGTCACGTGACACACGACGCAAGCTCGACACAAAGAAAGCAGAATCAGAACAAGGGGAACCAGTCTAAAAGAAAGAGACTGATAGAGACTGATAGAGACAAAGATGCAAGCTCACTTGAAGAAGACCAAAAGCAAAGATAGGCCTACGCTGCTATAGACGCGGACACACCCTTTTTCACTGATTTGATGCCATGTTTCTGTTACAAACGACATCTGCAAGAAATTCAGCAGTTAAACTGGGGACCCCGGATATATCCGTCCATTTTAGTTACTTAATTAACTGGGTATTTAACTGCAACTCAATGTAAAATGGACGGATATATCCGGGGTCCCCAGTTAGGGGTTAACAGACCATTTGCCAATGCCTCTAGGTCTGACTTGATTAGTCGGTTATATGGCACGGAGTTCCGGTGGTTAGCAAACTTAACAGTCAGTGGCGAGGTCAGGAATTCGAACCTCGGTCGTAGAATAATTTTCATACGGTTATTTCTATCTCCGCCCAATCGAATCAACTGCAATCAAAATCCGGGGCGTAGCGACGGGGTGGGTGGGTATATCGGTATATATACCCCACCCCAAACCAGACTACCTCAAAATGTTTAATGTGTTTTTAAGAGTTTCAAAGTCTTTTAAAAGATTTATACCCCACCCCCAATCACATTATACCGTCCAAATCAAATTCCTGACTACCTTGGCTACCGAAAAATATTTTAATGAGTTTCTATGCATTTTTTTTTATTTTGGGACGCGATTTTGGGGGTCAAAACTCCCCTTCGCTATCGAGTGTAACTGTTTAAGAGGCGATGACCTTTTTCTGCTTGTCAGAAAAAAAAGAGGAGATGACCTTTTTGCTTGTCAAGATTTTTCCTTAGTTGGTCACGGTTATAGCCAAAAACCAACCCCCTCCAGAAATCCTGGCTACGCCACTGAGTTGATGTAAAGTCGTCACATATTAACTCTTTGAGCATCTTTCATTTCCTTGTAAAATACGCCTTATTGCTTTAAATATCCTGAAAATTATAGTGATCAGTGCACGAGCAAATTCAATTGTAGGCTAATTTCTTACGATAAAGCAGATGTGAAATGAGTTTCCAAGCATTTTTTCCTAGAAAAAAGCACTGGGCATCAGCCTGTATAAAGGCCAATATAATTACTATACTGTAGTTACTATGTTTAATGCATTTATGAGCCGATGGAGTAATGTCAGCGCCTTATTTTATGGATGTCCATATAGCGATGGGATTAGTGTCCTTACGCCGGCGATGGATTCGGAGCTTAGCGGGGAGGTGGGAGGGGGTCCCGTTGGAAGAAGCAAACTATCTCCGGCTTACTGGGAATCTTTCATATCGTCTTCCGTCGCTTCGTCCTCCGCTTGTTTGTCATTTGTCTTGTATTATCGGCGGCGCGCTGTCGTTTCTGGACTAGTCCTGCCGAGTCTTAGGTTCACGAGACAGTTTTCGGAGAGGGAGAGAGAGAGAGAGGAAGGAGGGAAAGACAGACACAAACAGACAGAGACAGAAACAGACAGAGACAGAGAGAGAAACAGAGATACTGTAGTAGAACTCTCTGAAAGAGATAGCGAGAGACAGACAGGCATGGACAGAAACAGAGACAACGAGATAGACAGATAGATAAAGAGACAGAGAGAGAGAGAGAGAGAGAGAGAGAGAGAGAGAGAGAGAGAGAGAGAGAGAGAGAGAGAGAGAGAGAGAGAGAGAGAGGCAGACACATAGACCCTACAGATGGAGAAGTAGGGAGAAGATTGAGAAAAGAAGCAGATGGAATGGGATTAGGCCCTAATATGAATGGAGGATGATAGACAGCGGATTATGAAGTTCTAAAGAATGATCATTATTCCGGATTTAGTTTTCGTTAATATTTAGTAATTTCCAATATTAACAAGGGTGCCAGCTTGTTCCAAAGTTCGTGACATCGGAAAGGAGGGGTTGCAGGACCTTCTGTCCCGTGGAATTCGAGGTTGTCACCTGATACTGGTGGTCCGCTTTACAGAACGCTTGGGGGTAGAGGCTATCTCCCCTGACGTTTACTTCTGTACGGATAAAATTTCAGAATTACATAATAATATTAACCAACAGAAATAGTGAAAACCCAAATTGCGCAATGAAATAAAAAATTGTTTCTAGCCAATTTTGACATTGGGAGTTTGACATGTTTGGATGGGACATGGTTTGTCTGCCCAAAAACCTTGACGCAACATATAGAAATTTTTTTGGAGGGGGAATTTTCAAGCTTTTTTTGGGGGGGAATCCCCCCAAAACAGACCTAGAATAAACACTGGTTAAAAACTCTGTCAAAGTAAAATGTCACCGAAAACGTTTCATTTCGCGATAGTGCAAAACGGGGTCAGGTTGCAAATAGGCGGTTCTATTTTACTATGCGCATAGTGAGGTCAGATAGCAAAATAGACGTTCGTATTACGTATATGGATCTCGGCCGGCAGGAACCATTATATTTGTGTTTCGGTCGATGACGGGTCTTCGACGAGGTATTTCCTCTTCTCTCCTTGATTTTTCCCCTTGCGGAAACTGCGCGACAGGAGGGCCGAGGACTGCATGGGCGTACCCGGAGATCCGGTGGCCCCCATTAGGGCGATTGTACGGGTCGTATCGATTTTGGGAATGCGGTTTCATTCTAATCTCGGATAATCGTCGAGTCAGATCGATCGGAAAACCCGGAAACGAGTGGGTGCCGGGGGGGGGGGGGGAGGAGGACCAGAGGCCGAACGAGACACCGTTTTACATAATAATCGCTGATAGTCACGCGAGAAAAGTCGGCATCGAAAGACGGCGTTTTACACGGCAAAAGACAGACAGACAGACAGACAGACACATGCACAGGAGAAGGACAGGAACGGAAGGCAAGACCAAGACAAACGCCCGGACAGCGAGAGAGAGAGAGAGAGAGAGAGAGAGAGAGAGAGTCGCATAGATTGGTAATAACAACGCAAGAACAACATAGAAATATCGCTAACCAGTGGCGGTTCCAGAATTTCTTGGGGGGGGCGGGTGTGTGAAATGAATTCATAGGAAGTTGGTGGGGGGCGGTGAAAAAGAAAAGAGAAGGAAAAATCAATAAACTTTGCCGAAAAAGCTGACAAAAGGAAAATCTTCCCTAATTTTACTACCCTTTTACCGAAAAATAGGTGACAAGCAAAAAAGAGATCATCCTCAGTTCCCCCCCGTAGGTTTACTAGACTTTTACCCAAAATGGGTTTCACAAGCAAAAAAAAGGCCGGTGGGGAATGCATCCCCACTCACCCCCCACGTGGAACCGCTACTGCAAAAACAGCATAGAAATATCGGTAACAGCGCAAAGTGACCCATCTATTTGAATAAAAGAAGCGAACTAAATGGGCGTCCATAAAATACAGATGCAGTGTACCTTGGATTCGAGAAAGAAGATATCGAAAACCAATATAGAATCGACGAGGAGGAAATATTTGTAAAAACTTGCGCTAGAGCAAAGGAAAGAAGATTGTTAATAACTCATTAACCGTAGCATTGGTAGACGTTCAGATGAAAGCAAAGCGCAAAATAATAATAATTAAGAAATCGACAGTGGAATCTACCAATGTTGTGGTTGGTGTAACGATGTCCCATTTCAATGAAAAGAATGTCGACAAGCGTTGTTTAGACTTCGCCGTGAAGGCGAAGATATGAGTGATATATAGGTAATTTGGGGTAATTTCGGTCTTACATTTTGTTCAGAATTTTTGGCAATATGCCTTTCTGAACAACTGCTATTGTTGAATATGTTAGAAGAACATCCTGGCTACTGAAAATTCACGAGAAAATTTTATATTATATTACAATATTGTAACTATTTTAAGTCTGGTGGAGGACAGAAATGCCGAAATTACCCGCATTGTTGGTATTTTCGGCACAGCTAGAGGGTATTTCGGCACCCCGTGCCGAAATTATCAACAGCCAACTTGTGATCAAACAGAACAGTTGTAAGTAGGCCGATTTTGGAATGATATTGTCTATATTTGCATCTTGCAAGATATAGTCTGAGAAACCAGACAATAACAGAAATTCTGATTTTTGCAATTAAATGTTTTTAGGGTTGCCAAAGTTGGTCCAGGTATTGAGGTTAAATTAACCTGTGTGGATAAATTTACACAGTGATAGGCTATATAACCTAAGAATTAATGAGCTAATATATTTTTTATAATGTGCCGAATTTATTTTAATTTTATTTAATTCTTTTTTATTTTCAACAAAAATGATCTATATTTGATGATCAATGTACTTAGGTACAATAGGCCTACTTGAAACAGATTATGCTCCTGAACGAATGCTGGGACTCTTGTGGCATGAAGTAGAGTTAAATGCAAAAGAAAAGTAACATTATTTCAGCTTCTGTTCTGGCAATCGACTAAATTTACTGTCAGTTGATACAACCTTTGCAGTTATATGATTCGTCATCATCAAAGATTCCACAGTTTTTCTCCACACGATATGTGATATCTTTTGGAGCATCCTTTGCATGTAACCCAATTTCCACAATATTTGGGATGGGAAGTGTCAACATACTCAACCCTGCATTCTGCCCAGATCCAAACATAGGAAGATTTAGTCGCTATCTTCTGTCTTTGGCCGCTGCGCTGGGTTTTAAAAGCTGTCTCACCTGGAAAAATCAATAAAACTCGTGATAGGTTGATTAGGCCTAAAACGTAACTTTTAGCAGGAGATACAATAGCTGTTATAGATCCACGCTGATTGACAGCTGGTATCAATTGACTATCACTGTTGTCAAACATTACCTTCTGTAATTCCTCAAAAACCGCTTTACTTTCGCTCTATTAAAACCAATGGCTCTTCCGATTGACGTAGCCTCTGCCACCCACCCTCGCCGACAACAGCGGGTGTCATTTCATGAACCCTCTCACCGCCTCCCAACCAATATCTGCCAGCTGTCTTCTCATTGGTGTTGAATCTGTGATCAATACAATTTATCTCACAATAGCTAAATTACAAGCTCTCTCACAATCTTCGGCGATAGATGAACAGCCTGTTGGCCATGCTTAGTAAAACCTGTTCCAACTCAAAATGTTGTTGGACGTCCTGCATGAAGTTTCTCGACGCCTCCATCAGTTGCAAGGAGTCTCTTAACGGAGTTTTGCAGAGTTTGCCGAGGTATACCAAACTGCTTAGCAGCAGTCTTCTTCGGTTTACCGTCAACAAGGACTGCATTGACCGCCAACTTCATTGTCTCTTCAGGCCACTGAGCATAACGTCCCCGCTTCGGACGGCTTGAGTCGCCCATGATTTAAGTCCTGCGTGACAAAAAGGATTATGTTAGCCGTAGAGAGTGGAAGCGGAGAGGTTGAGTGATAGGCTATGAGAATGCTGATAATTTCGGCATCTCAAAGAGGGTATTTTCGGCACTGCCGGAATAACCTTAAGCGTCTGTGCCGAAATTACCCACTTTGCTGCCTACTTACAAAACGTAACTGTGCAGAAATTACATGCTGTTCTGCAGCTATTATTGCTCATAATTTGACTTGTCCTAAATTTTCCTAGCAGAAAAACATCTACTCTTAAAGAACAGATCGATTGTCTAAGAAAGAATCACTTTTTGTAAACAAGAAAAATGTTAAGAAAACAGCACATTCTGATAAATGACCAACCTGGCTGGAATAATAGTAGTTTAGACCATATTTTCAACTTGCGTCTAACTTCGGCAGACATAGTGATGATGTTATACTATAGTCTGTGGTAAAAAATTAATATCTTCACACTAGATCTCGGGGTGCCGAAATTACCTGAGTGCCGAAATTACCCGGTGTTACCCTATGTTTTTACTAAGATTTTACTGTTTGCCTCAGATTCTCAGCACGGTATACAGCGTAGAACGCCGATCAGTAGTAACGTGAATGTGAGAAACATCTGAATGTAAAAATGGCGCAGAGCAGAGAGAACCCTGCGATAGAACTCTTCGTTTTCTTCGCAATTTCATCGCATAAATCTAACCAAGACAGTTCTCGATACTTATCTGCTTTGGAATTGTTTGGCTAGAGGACAGTAAAAGCAGGATGGAATCATAGAAGAAGAAGAAGAAGAAGAAGAAGAGGAGGAGGAGGAGGAGGAGGAAGAAGAAGAAGAAGAAGAAGAAGAAGAAGAAGAAGAAGAAGAAGAAGAAGAAGAAGAAGAAGAAGAAGAAGAAGAAGAAGCAGGTGTAGGCCAATGGAAATCATGTGCTTTGAATCGACATGTTTCACCGTGATCACGAAAAGCATAATTAACAACATTAAAGGCTTTTTCTATCATCATTATCATCATCATCGTCATCATCATCATCATCTCTCAAGAATCTCAAGATTCTCGCATTTTAAACCGTTACATTTTTAGCCAAGGCAGGGTTTTGACCGCAAAAGTCGCGTCACAAAATTAAAATGCATATATAAAACTCATAAAAATATTTTTTTCCGGTAGCCAAGAGGGGGTTAACCACCTTGGCTATGCCACTGGTAGGTCAAATACCGCAACTGCTATAGACAAATAGAAAGAAAGGCGATATAGACTGAAAAACGGATCTAGTTGGGAAATCGTAATCCAGAAGGAGATCAGAGACGATGGACCGTGGATAGAGAGACATGTCTCGAGTCTTTGTCCAGCGACATTTCATATCGATTCGATTCCATTGTGATAAGTGCAAACAAGGAACTCCTGCGCCATTGAAAGACTAGTAACAGAGACACTTTCCGCGATCGATGGTCTGTCTGTAGTCGAGGAGCACTTGTAGTGCGGTCTGTAGGAGGCTGCAAGGTTGGTTCAGACATGAACATTGGTTGGGTCCACGCGTGGATTTGGTTGGGCTGTGTCGGGTTGGGTTGGGTTGTGTTTGTTTGGTCAGAAATGTCCATGTTTATGGTTGGCTGGGCCCTGCAAGAAAATGAGTCATGGTTTATTAAGCAATTGTAATGTATTACGGTGGGTTGGGTTGAGTTGAGTTTGGTCAACCGTCAAGTAACCTATTGCTTTCGTGGGTTGATTTGGGTCTGAATCATGATGGGTTGGTTTGGGTTTTAAAAATCAAAAATGGACCCATATCCATATGTCTGCGTGGGTTATGCGTGTGGTTTATTCGTCGTTTCTTTGCACTGAAGTGTGTCCGCCATTTTGGCCCTAGTAAATGACGTCACGACGTTTGGATGACGTATCCGACGACGTCTATTGCTTAATGCTGCTGCGTTCGTGTTTTACAGCATGTTCTATCTCTTACCTTAAGACCTATCTCTTCTTAAACATCTAAAATTCTAGTCCAACGGCGGCCAAACCGCGGCCCGCGAGCTGCATGCAGCTCTTCTGTGTTCAAATTGCGGCTCTCAAAAAAATTTTAAAAAAATTATGGTTGTAAATTTTCCTGACCTACCTGAGATGAAAATAATTTTTGGCTTGATTTTATTTATTTGTTTGTTAAAATTTGGGCATAATTTTATTTTTAAAATTTAAATGAAGCATATGGTGACTCTGATTGGTTGGTGATGTTAAGATTCTTGATCCTACTTCTTTTCTAAACCGTTAAGCATTGATTATTGGAGAATTATAATAATTTCTTAAAATAAATGAATTAAATAATTTTCCATTGCGAGTTGGGTCGCGACCCATAGTGAGTCAATGCGGCTCTCAAGATTTGAAAAATTTGCAAGAATGGCTCTTGTTTACTAGAGGTCTGGCCACCCCTGCAATAGTCCTTCCATAGGCTCACCATTTTGTGGCGTCTCGAACGCTCTAGAATAAAATTGAGATGGAATATATTGACAAACCCGGAATGATTTGACGCATTAAAGATGGGGACAAGAAAATGTGGTTTTAATTCGTTTCAAACTCCTCTGAATTTTTGCATATCTATAGCTTGCTGTAACAATAGTGAATCTAGTCGATGGGTAATTCGTTCGTCTCAACGTGCTTCGACCATAGTCAATCAATCAATCAATCAATCAAAATTAAACAATCGATCAATCAATCTATCAATCATTGGGTAACAAAACTTTTAGCGACATCATAATAGCGCATTTAGCTTCAGTCGTCGTAAAAATTAGAGAGAGAGAGAGAGAGAGAGAGAGAGAGAGAGAGAGAGAGAGAGAGAGAGGGAGAGAGAGAGCCATGTTGTCTTTGGTTGTTCTTGGTCGAAGCTTCCACAAGACAGGCCATGGCTTATAGTCCGTGATTGACATTCCGTGACAGTCCCAGCGTATCCGGTGCTGCCGAGTGCTCGACACTGTTCCCACGGGATCTGGACTGTTGCAAGGAAGATGAAGAAGAGGATGAAGAAGGAGAAGAAGAGAAGACGAAGAAGAAGAAGAAGAGGAGGAGGAGGAGGAGAGAAAGGAGAGAAAGGAGGCGACGGAGGAGAAGAAGGAAGAAGAGAAGGAAAAGGAAAAGGAAAAGGAGAAGAAGGGGCTGAGAAGGGAAAGGAGAAGAAGGGAAGGAGAAGGAAAAGAAGTAGGAGGAGAAGAAGAAAGAGAAGGAGAAAAATAAGATCAGAAGAAGAAGAATAAGAAGGAGGAGGAGGAGGGGGAGGGGAGGAAGAAGAAGATCGGAAAAAGATTAATAAGAGAGAATGCGAAAGTTGGATGCAGTAAGTCTGAAAGAAGAGGGGGAAAGAAAGCGCGGAGGTGGTGTGTGTGTGTGTGTGTGTGTGTGTGATGATGGTGGTATATAAGAAATGGTTCCGGAGTGACGACGGATATCATCGATCCTCCTGTGACCGCCCATGGACGGTGCTGGTGCCGTGGCCTTCGTCGTCGTTGGTGCTGATTGTGCCGACGGTGCTGCCCCCGGGGGGGGGGGCGGTGCCGATGGCAGTGACGAAATGCAGCCGGCGGGCGACGGTGCTGTTTCTTGGCGGTGCCGTCGCCGTCGCCGCGGCGGTGCGACGCCCCCTGTCGGCGCTAATTTGCAGAAGCCTGATCTATGGTAACCCCGGTGACACCATCGAAGCAGCGGCGACGCCGGCGAAAAATACTGCGAAACATCTCCTCATTGGCTCTGAATAAGCGATCGAATGAATGAAACACCGATCGATGGAAGGAAGGAAGAAACGATGGAAATAAATAAATAAAACATAAAATAATAATAATAATAATAATAATAACAATAAGTCTAATAATAATAGACCTAATAATAATAATAATAATAATAATAATAATAATAATAATAGTAGTAATAGCAGTAGTAGTAGTAGCAGTAGTAGTAGTGGTGGTGGTAGTAATAGCAGTAGCAGCAGCAGCAGCAGTAGCAGTAGCAGTAGCAGTAGCAGCAGCAGCAGCAGCAGCAGCAGCAGCAGCAGCAGCAGCAGCAGCAGCAGCAGCAGCAGTAGCAGTAGTGCAGCAGCAGCAGCAGCAGCAGCAGCAGCAGCAGCAGCAGCAGCAGTAGTAGTAGTAGTAGTAGTAGTGGTGGTGGTGGTAGTAGCAGCAGCAGCAGCAGTAGTAGTAGTAGTAGTAGTGGTGGTGGTGGTGGTGGTGGTGGTGGTGTGGTGGTGGTGGTGGTGGTGGTGGTGGTGGTGGTAGTAGTAGTAACGTAATTTCAAGTGGTTTAGGAGGCTTAAAGAAAAGACCACTGTGATAACTTTACATTTAATAACCCAGTTTTCCCATATAACTATTGAATCCGTTTATTTAAACAATGACAACCTGTTACTGCCCTTCGTCCAGTCCAGACTGTTCCCAGTAACGGATTTACCACGGTGCAAATGGTAGATTTGCACCGGGCCCACGAGCAAAATAAAACTGTAGGGACTCACCTTTTCTAATAACAATATTTTATAATGATTTTTATGATTTATTTGCTTAAACAACTCTATTTTCCGAAATGCAACCATTTGTCACGCAACGTGTCCTGTAAAGAATAAAGTGGCTATTGCCACTATTACTCATACATCTGATCTGTAACTCTCCCGCTCTTCAGAACGTTTCACGAGAAAAGCTTTAAAAACTTGACAAGCAAAGAAAAGAACGTCTCGCCACTTTTCACACTCGTCTGTAATTTTTAGAAGAAAGTGTACCGCGACCTAAAAATGCACGCAACTCTAGCACTAAAGACATTTTTCTTCGATGGCTTCGCCCTCTGCTCCAACAATTTGCACTCTTCAAAAAAAGGGTTGATTCGTTCCTATTCTCATTTGCAAAGACAAACCATACATCAGCTAAAATAAGACCAGGGCGCGATTTGTAGGGGGAAGCGGGCATTCCCCCCCCCCACTGCCCAACTGCATCCCCCCTACTGCTGCATCCCCCACCACTGCATCCCCCACTGCTATATTTCTCCAACAATTACATCCCCCAAACTCGAAATCCCCTCCCCACTGCTCCAGGTCACAAATCGCACCCTGAATAAGACTAAAGGTTTTATAGGAAATGCAAAATTCTAACCAAGTTGCCTGATGCTTATAATTGTTTATGTCTACGGTTTTAAGTTAATCCACTACGTCGCACCATCACGAAAAAGCACTGCGCAAATCTATACAGTACATAAATCAATACGCTGCATCATCTCTGGCCACTGTTTTTTGGGCAGAATTTCTCACAGGTATATCGATCGATAACAGCATTATGTCTTCGTTGCGTCTCTCAATTATTTTCTCTTTGAAGTCATCTTGAGTGCAGACGTGGAATGCACCACGAATTCAGTGAACCACCGACCGAGTCTCCGAAGCGTACGACACTCAACTCGATTCCGTATTTTTAAGTGCAGTCTCTCTCTGTCTCTGTCTCTGTCTCTGTCTCTGTCTCTCTCTGTCTCTCTCTGTCTCTCTCTGTCTGTCTCTCTTTCTCTCTCTCTCTCTCTCTCTCTCTATATATATATATATATCTATTATATATGTCTATATATATATATATCTCTATATATATGTCTCTGTCTGTCTGTCTGTCTGTCTCTCTCTCTCTCTCTCTCTCTCTCTCTCTCTCTCTCTCTCTGTCTTTCTTTCTTTCTCTTTCTCTGTGTCTGTCTGTCTGTGTGTCTGTCTGTATGTCTTTCTCTTTCTTTCTTTCTCTCTGTCTGTGTCTCTGTCTGTCTGTGTGTCTGTCTGTCTGTCTCTCTCTCTCTATATGTATATATATATATATATATATATATATATTCTTTGGTCGACTGGTGGGGGGAGGTGCTGGTGGTGGCTTAGATGATGGACGGAACATTCGGATACGGCATCTGTTGGTCGCCAGGGGCGCTTTGTGTCACGTACCTGTCTTAGGTATGACATTTTATTGTAATTGATATTCGTCGCAGAACCACTGACCTGTCAGATGGAGCACGCGCCTTAGAAGACCACCCAGAGTACCAACGACACAGACACACACGCAGACACACGCAGACTAAGACACAGACACTCACGCTGGCGCCTATTTGTTTGTGTGTTTGGGTATTTATGTGTTTTTACGCGTGTGTATCTTGGTGTACAGTAGAACTTCGTTATAACGGACTCGGTTATAACGTCTACCAGGTTATAAAATACCGAAATGTACGGTCTCTTGTGGTGCGCTAAAAGTTATGGATGGTATTGGATATAAAGTACCTCGGGTTCTTACACAGGGCAAACCCTCCTGAACCACTTGAAACCTTGTTATTATTATTATTATTATTATTATTATTATTATTATCATCATCATCATCATCATCATCATCATCATCATCATCATCATCATTATTATTATTATTATTATTATTATTATTATTATTATTATTATTATTATTATTATTATTATTATTATTATATAACATACTACATTTTACAGACCCGCCGAATATGTTATTACGAAGTTCTACTGTAGTTGTATGTTTTTCGCACGTTTTCCTGTAACTGCAGAAGTGATTGCTTTGATTAAATAACGCGTTCGTTGTTTGTTGTTGTTGTTGTTGTTGTTGTTGTCGAACGTGTCATGATTAGGCTAATCGTATGGTAATTCTTTTTTTGTTTTTTCGGTAGAGACCGGTCAAGTGTTTTCAATCGGTAGGCCTAACAAAGACAGAGTCGCTGGGGTGGAGTGATGGGCAACACGCACGATACGGAGATCGCTCGCATCGAAGCGGATCACATCCAGACGAAGTGGAGAACGACGGACGACTACCGATGGGGTTACGTCGGAGACCGCGGTAAGTAGTCTGCCGAGGAACATATGTCAGGAAGGAAGGCGAAATAATTGTACGGAATATAAACGCGGTTTAAATTCTGTACGAGAAAATGGTCGAATTACTTCTACGAGGAAAGCTTTGAAATTGTACAGGGAAGGGTCGAAATTTTACAAAAAGGGTCGAAATTTTACAAAAATGGTTGAATTTTACAGGAAATGGTAGAAATCTTACAAAAGGGTCGAAATTTTACAAAAAGGGTCGAAATTTTACAAAAGGGTTGAATTTCACAGGAAATGGTAGAAATTTTACAAAAAGGGTCGAAATTTTACAAAAATGGTTGAATTTTACAAAAATGGTTGAATTTTACAAAAAATGGTATATAAATATATATATATAAATATATATATATATATATATATATATATATATATATATATATATATATATATATATATATATATATGGATGGATATATATGGATGGATGGTTGATGAACGCACTGCAGGCAGTAGCTGTCAGCCTACATGACGGAGTGTTTGTGCCTTGACCCTGACAAGAGTGCATATTTTTAGAAGCGCTTCAGAAGTGAGACTTAGGTAAATTTTCCATCGATTCTCGTTTGCCGCAATTATTTTACCGCTCGACGACTCACAGCTCTTAGCACCTATGCACCTAAGCACCGCACTTCTATGCACAACGAGACAGAGCCAAGCTTACACCTGTGTCGACGTCATCACAGGCACGGGGCTGACGCGGGGTGGGCGGAGGGGGTGGGGGTGGGGGCAGTGGAATGACTGACGGACGAAGGATAAGTGGATGAGGAGATTTATCGACGCGGGAGGAATGACGGTCATGACGGGAAAGTAATGAGTGAAAGTGATTGAACGAAGGAGAAGGTAGTCTAGAGGATGATGATGAAGAGGAAGAGGAAGAGGAGGAGGAGGAGGAGGAGGAGGAAGAGAAATGGCGCTTGATTAAGATGAATGATAACAACGACGACGTATACGATAATGGATGAAATGCAAGGACTACGACGACGACGATGATGATGCTGATGATGAGATGATGATGATGAGATGATGGTGGTGGTGGTGATGATGGTGATGATGATGGTGATGATGATGATGATGATGATGACGATAATGATGATGGTGATGATGACGATAATGATGATGGGGTGATGATGATGATGAGATGATGATGATAATGAAGATGATGATGATGATGGCGATGATACAGAAGATGCTGCTGTTGATGAAGTTGATGAAGATGCTGCTGTTGCTGCTGATGATGATTACTAAAATCAAAATGCTTAAGAGCTACAGGCTGATGACGTCATAGTTGAAAAATTTGAAGACATTATTATTATTATTATTATTATTATTATTATATTTTTATTATGGCTAAGAATTTGCAACATTAAAATGCCACAGCAGGACCAGGTTGAGAGGATGGTATTTGAGAGTCAGATTAGTGGGGGAGGGGGAGGGGGAGGAGAGAGAATCAGATCAGTTGTGAAAAAATGCTTGTTTCATTATGCCAAATAAGTAAGTTAATGGCACAATGAAACGTTCCCATTGCAATATATGGAGTGGTCCAGCGGAATTGGCGGTGCCCAGGAATTCACCCCTTTCCCCTACAAATACAAAACCGCCCCCTGGCATTACTCGAGCCCTCGGATTTTCCAGGTAGCCTATAATGTGTCCAAACTGTCAAGGACAACATTTGGCGTTAAGTAAAGCGTTCGTTTGTACTTTGGCCTTCGGTTATCTAAGTCAAATATTATCTCTGATAAGAGTGATGGATGTACAGAAAGATCACAGACTTTCGTTTACTGCAGTGACGTCATGAATACATTACTGTCTTACTATGAACGTCACAGTAATCTTGAGGTCATTAACTTATTATAGAATTTTATTTTATTTTTACGTGGTATTTAAGATATTAATGGTGCCCGTTATGTAAAATATGAATTTATACATGTAGACTATAGTGCTTGATATTACCAAATTTAGCGAAAACGTTAACCTTCCAGTTTTATAAGTAAACTATAATTGAATGGATGGGTGGAATAAGGAGTTAAATGCAGTTACCACCTTAATGGTGAGGTTGTCAATTGAAGGGCCCAGAGGAATAAGGCAGTAAATCCAGTTACCCCCATTAGTGTTGAAAATATCAGTTGAAGGGTCCGTTGAAATAAGGAAGTAAATGCAGTTACCCCTCTTATTGTTATTGATACTCAAACCATTGGGGGGTCGGATACGGTTACCTCCTTATTCTACCCATCCATTCAATTATATTTATATAAGCAATTACCATTATTGTATTGTATAGACCTGTAATTCTTCACTGTGTAAAGGACTTTGGTATTATGGAATAGCAACTAGGCTCTAGACCTCAACCCCAAGACGACTGCTTTACTATATATATATATATCACACGGCTATATATAAGCCTAAATATTTGTGCATTGAGTATATATGCATACATGCAGACATACACTGTACAGTACAGTATAAAGTCCTATCACCTATGCCGAAATAAATGCACCTATGTACGTTTCCGAAAATCGTGAAACACGAAATTGATTTGTGAATCAATTTTCTCTTTTCCTGTTGGTTTGAGGAAAAAACTGACCCGTACCGTTATCCCATAGAACCAGGAAAAGGACAGCAAGATTTATCAAGGAGGTTGAAAGGGTAAAGATGCGCGCTGCCTAAATGGGGGTGGGTAGAAAAGTGTTTCACCTCCAACAAACGATAGTTGCCACAAGTCCTGTGCTTTTTTGCGTATATCTATGGAGTCAGAATGGAATTTCTCTCTGACGGCTTGCTCTGCATTATATATATATATATATATATATATATATATATATATATATATATATATATATATATATATATATATATATATCCATGTTCTTGTCTGTCAAAAACTGAGTTCGTTTCTAGTCTATTTTACGAATTTCAGAGACAGGGGTAATCACTCCTGACGACTCTATAATATTGAACCTGTTAAATACTTAGCACTCCGAGTGTGTGTGTGTGTGTGTGTGTGTGAGAGAGAGAGAGAGAGAGAGAGAGAGAGAGAGAGAAGAGTGCCAACTTTCGACTATAGAGAGGTTGTAAATGTTGTTGACACTTCGAGACCTTTAGTGTGTTTCTTCAATTATTCAAAACACTTCGTCGCGTCGCTGAAAGTCTTTCGCCACGTGTTCGTTTTCGGCGAGTGCGAATCGTTTTATTAGGAACGCTGTGTAATAAATTAATAATTGGCGGTTGTAGGCAGAATTCTATGCCAAATTTATAGACGTCTCAAGGGGTTAGACGGGGTCGAGGCGATGCATTCTACAAGGGGTGCTAAATAGCAAAAAAACATGACCAAAATGAAGCAAAATGTGTTAAAGTAGAGGCCTACAGGGGGGCTACGTTGGAAATCGCTTGGTTATATTGTTTCAGCCTACATTCAAATGTCACTTTACATAGGTTATGATTAGCGTATAAAACTGTGAATATTATCTTTTGATTTCCATCTCTCTCTCTCTCTCTCTCTCTCTCTCTCTCTCTCTCTCTCTCTCTCTCTCTCTCTCTCTCTCTCTCTCTTCTTTCTTTCTTTCTTCTCTCAGTTTCTCTGTCTGTCTGTCTTCTGTCTGTCTCTGTATGTCTCTGTGTCTGTATGTCTCTCTGTCTCTCTGTCTCTCTGTCTCTCTGTCTCTCTGTCTCTGTCTCTGTCTCTGTCTCTGTCTCTCTCTCTCTCTCTCTTGTTCCGGAATAGGGGGCTTCTTCGACGCCAAGCCATCAAAGGCTTTTTGGCGCATTGACCTTCAATCTATCGCAATAATCCAATAATCCTATCCCCCCCCACACGCGCACACAAAATCTCACGACCAATCCCCGCCGAATCCAATGATAGTATAGCAGTCGTAGTAAGTAAGTAAACACACCATCCCGTGGCTATTATTTGCCAACGATAGATAACAATGCTAACGACGTCGCTGTTGTTTGCAGGACCGGACACTTGGTGGGTCCATTACCCTTCGGCCTCCGGCGGCATGCAGTCCCCGGTGGACATCGTGACGGAGGAGGCGACGCTGGACAGCGAGCTGAGTTCCAGTCCGCTCCAGATCTGCTACCATTCCGGATCGAGCGCCCTCCAGCATTCCATCTCCGTCGAACGGGGGGGAGGGGAACCGTTTATCGACGAACTGAAGATCCTCGTTAACACGGGCAGCACCGCCAGGATAAACGTCGTCAACTCTCGATCGTGTAAGTCACGAGAAAACACAGGCGCTATATAAATATTAATAACTACTACCATTATTACTACTACTGCAACTACTACTACTACTGCTGCTACTGCTACTACTGCTGCTACTGCTGCTACTGCAACAACAACAACTGCTACTACTACTACTACTGCTGCTACTGCTACTACTACTACTACTACTACTACTACTACTACTACTACTACTACTACTACTACTACTACTACTGCTGCTGCTGCTGCTACTGCTGCTGCTGCTTATTATTATTATTATTATTATTATTATTATTATTATTATTATTATTAAAACAAAATCTCAAACTCTCCTAAAAATTGAAAGAATGTGATAGTGATATTCTTATGCTCTCTTGGCGTAATGATCGTGGTCTAAAAGTTCAAAGGTCATAGAAGGTCGACGGAAGAAAGGCTGATGGAAGGATCCAAAAGGAACCCCCGTTGGGTTGGGGTGGGGAGTGGGAGAGGTCTTAACGTACGGAAATTACTCTCCTTGTTATAATCAGCAGCTTTTCCCTTTTAGCGTTTCCCACTGCCATGCATTCGTTCTTTGCATTCGTTCTTTGCGTTCGTTCTTTGCATTCGTTCTTTGCGTTCACTTCTTTGTGAGTCAGCATTGGTGGCTAATCAGACAGTGTGCGAAGCCTGTCTTGGCCTTTTAGAAAAGAAATAAGTCGCTTAAGACTGATGAATTCCGAGGATCCGGTTTGCAATTTGAGCGCTTTTCGCAGTCTAGATCGCTCGGCGAAATCGCAAAGCAATCGCAGACAGACAGGGCGTAGATAATTTGGAACGTCCCCAGCCGTAGAGAATGGATTCAATTTATCGCCTTTCCTGGAACCTTTGGCGAGTCGGACAGAGGCGGAATAAAAGAACAAAGATTTCGATCAATTTCTCTGCGAATCGACTTCCGTTTCCGCTCTCTTGTCGCGCAGAGTTATTCACGAACCGAGCGGTCTCGAAATGGTTTTATCTTCGTTGAATCATTCTTTCGCGCTCAAAATAAATTCCATTGCTAAAATTTGCATAGTAATGACTCAATTGAGCCGTGCCGTTCGCGTATAAGGCGTCACTAAAGAGGTGCAATAGCCAGGGATATTTTACCCACACACCCCTAATACGCCCAACACCCACCCAATTTGAGACCGACACCCCCAACACCCGACACCCCCCCCCAATTTCAGCTATGGGATGACCTTTTTTATTTGCTTGTCAGACTTCTTGGCAGGAAACCCCCAGAATATTACCGACATCCCCCAAATTGATAAACCTAGAATCAACCCTGGTAATATTGTAATAGTGTACTGATGCAGTATAGTGTAATAGCGTAATAGTGTAATAATGCAGAAACGTAAAGAAGGGAAAGTGTATTAATGCAATAACGCAATAGTGTAGTGGCGTAATAGCGTAATAGTGTAGTGTAAGTGTAGTAGTGTAATAACGTAATGGTGTAATCGTGAAATAAAGGAATGGTTGAATAGCTTAAAACAGTCGTAGAATTGCAGTTAACACGTAAAAGCAGCCAGAGCTTCTGTTGCTCGTTCGAAGAGCTGATTTTTTTCTGAGACTTACTGGACCCGGTGCGGTCTGCCATTTCTGATTGTAGACATAACTGGAGGCCCTTGTAAAGGCTACACGTACGTCCTGGAGCAAGTCCACCTGCACTGGGGAGAGACGGACAGCAGCGGGTCAGAGCACTTCATCAACAGTCGCCCATACTCTGCAGAGGTATTCACAACCGAGATCACCATCACCATCATCATCATCACCACCATCATCATCATCATCATCATCATCATCATCATCATCGTCATCATCATCATCATCATAGTCTTCGTCGTCGTTGTTGATGTCGTTGTTTTCATCGTCATCATAATCAGCAACAGCAACATAATTGGCATCATCATATTATTCCTTTCAATATAATAATACTTTAATAAATAATAATAATAATAATAATAATAATAATAATAATAATAATAATGTTTTACTCCCCACACGGGCTTAGTTAAAGTGCCAAGTATTTTTGAAAATTTACTTTAAAAATTTTATTATTTTGATATTTAAGTTAGCTAGTCTAGCTTAGAGAATAATAATAATAATAATAATAATAATAATAATAATAATAATAATAATAATAATAATAATAATAATAATAATAATAATAATAACGGAGCGTATGATGTTAATTAATTAATACCATAGCACAGTTCTTGTTTTTGTCCTTGTCCGGTAGACTAAGTCTCTGGTTGAGGAGGAAAACAGGGAGAGAAACCCTTTTTTCCAGTGTTTACCGTGTGTCAACAGCTGTGCGAGAAGGGTTCTCTGTCGGCGCCATGTTTGCTTTGACTTCTTCAGTTCACAATTTCTTCCTATATTTCCCCTTCGGATCGCGCTTGAATTACCGGCAAGATTGAATCTCTCCATTATTCGCTATCAATAACCGGCTCGCCTTCTCTCTTGTCCCGTTCTCGTTCTTGTTTCGGCTTCTTGGCGAGACCGGCGCCATCCGTCTCCGCCGTCGGGTGGGAGAGGGGGCGGGGCGCCAAAGATTCGCTTCCGGTCTGTTCCGTTCCGATAAAGCGACTTCCGGTTCCGAGACGTGGCCGTGATGCCGGAAAGAGGAAAGAGGAGGAGGAGGAGGAGGCGGTGGTACTGAGGATGAGAAACGACATTGTTCCTTCCTATACGCCGGGCTGGTCTTATCGATTGGGCAGATCGCTAGGGGGTGTGGGTGGGGTGTTGGGGGCGGGGTGGGGTGGTCGTGACTCGTGAACCCAGCGTTCGGTAAATCCGACAGTTTATACTATCGATTTTAAAGAATGTTTAGAACGGTGAAGACGGTTTTCTTTGTATTTTTTTCTTCATTCTGTTTTGTGTTTTGCTCGTTTGACTGATGAGATGGACTTAAGCACAGCAGCTGTTCTATAGGGTACCTCCGCTTTTTTTTTCTCTGCTGCTGCTGCTGCTGCTGATGTATATATAGCCGTTTGTCAGTGCCAGTGGCGTAGCCAAAGGTGGGGTTAAAAACTTAAAATCCCCCTTGGCTGCCAACGAAATTTTTTTATGTGTTTGCATACATTTTTTATTTTTGGACGCGGTTTTGGGGGTCAAGCCCTCCTCCCCCCTTGGCTGGATGCCGACCCAAAATTTCTAAGTGCTATAGAATGTAAAGGTGTAAGGTGACGACTTTTTTGGCTGCGATCAAAACCAAACCCCTCCCCCTCCATTCCGGAAATCCTGGCTACGCCACTGGTCAGTGCAAAACCGACGCCGCTTATGAAGACGCATTGACGTTCCGGGAATAGGGAATTCGCACTTTTCTTTCATTCCTGGAAGACGCACTCCCATTCAATTGGGTTCCAGCTTATAAAACTTCAATTGAATTAGAAAACCACTTTCTCTCGGACTCTAATGAAAGCGATATTTTTAAACGAAATGCCAAATGGTGCAGTTCTCTCTCTCTCTCTCTCTCTCTCTCTCTCTCTCTCTCTCTCTCTCTCTCTCTCTCTCTCTGGTGCAGTTCTTTTTCTTTTTTTTCTCTCTCTCCCCGCAGGAGACCTAAGATTGACTCAGCCTTACTCGCTAGAGGGCGGTGGTAAACCGAGGACCAGGGTTAAGCTGCGAGGTAAAACGCTGGTCTGGGGAAAATAATGGCAACCTATCCCAGATTAATGACCTATACCACCTACGTCGTCGACTATCTAGACCGGAGATAAGCGCCGGAACCCAACGCACCCGACGCTCGGACTCGAGTACGGGACCTATACCTTAACCTTTCCTCTGTATATCAAACAGCACTTGTTCTGCAGCAGCTGGACGATCAGTGCAGAATGACTCATCGAGTGAGTCAGAAACCCTGTCGGCGAGTGAGTCATGCTGTCAGTGGACTCAGTGTCAGAATCGTTCCATCTGTCAATTTTACGTGACAACACGAACAGTGTTTAATCTAGACTCCTGGACTCCGGGGGGAAACCGACAAAGGCGGGAGGAAACTGACAAAGCCGGGGGGTAACTCTGCTAGGGGCTGCTGTTAGTCCATGTAGTATGCCAGAATTTCCGGGGAATTTAAAATTTCCAGGGGAAAAGGGGCAATTTCCCCTCCCCCCGGAAACGGCCTAGATTAAACACTGAGCAAGAGATAGTGGATAAAATGACGTTGTTGATGATTTGCCTTCAATCTTGCTTCTTAGTGAGTCATCGGTATTGTCATTCCGCCGACTCATTCTGATAAATATGCAGATTTTTTGTTCAAACGCAAATTTAGTTCCCGTCATTTGCTGTAGAAAGAACGAAATTTTGCGAATAGGCCTAATAATTATTACTGGTTTTACTAAGACCATGTTTAGGCCTGTATTTCGGCGCAGGCATTCGTAGGCCTACAGGTTTAGGCCTAAAGAACACAGGGTACTTTAATAGATCTCGATTGAGCTGTTCCTGACAGCTGAGGAGGACGTCCACTCCTCTAGCCAGGGATATTATTACACCTCCCCCCCCAATTTGAGACCGACACCCCAACACCCACCCACTCCCCAATCTCAGCTATGTGATGACCTTTTTTTGCTTGTCAGACTTTTTGGCAGAGGACCCTGACCCTCCAGAATTTACCGGCATTCCACCACCCCACCCCCACCCCCAAATTGAGAACCATAGAAATAACCCTGCCTCTAGCAATTTACAGGCTCAAGTCTTTGTTTGTCAGTTGAAAATGAAACTCGACTCCGGAAATTAAAAAAATCGCAAACTCCCGAAACATTAACGTAAGCGCGAAAGAAGAATGCCTTCCTCCCTCCTCCTTCCCTCCTTCCCTCCCTCCATGCCTCCCTCCACAGACTGTGCTATTTCTCTAGTCTAATAACAACGTCATTTGGAAAGCCCATCAAGGATAGCGCATCCTGTCGTCCGGCGAGACTCTCTATCTGGAATCGTGATATCGAACTATTCCATCGCATAATAATTGCTTGTGTTACTGCATATGCCCGAGTAATCATACAAGCTACTAAAACCGCGTGGGTGTATTGACACAGAGGACATCTGCCATATTTCCATCGCTCTCTTCGCCTACCATACGGGTAGGTATTATATACGGCGTGGGAAAATAGCTGTAAAAGATGCATTGGTGCTCTTAATGCCCGGTCTCTTGCAGTGATGTCGGTTCAAATTAAAACATGGCCAGTTATCGCCGTTTGATTTCACACACAACGCTCCGTGAGTGTTATTTCCTTTTTAAGGCACCATCGCATATAGGCCTACCATTAAGTTTTATTAATAAACCGGTGAAATAAAACGCTTTCAAAAGACAACAAGGAGGGGACATGCATTTCAAAGATATCCAAATGATATTTCGATATCATTGCGTGTTCTCATGCCAACAACCTATCCCAGGCCCCGATATATACTGTACATAGGCATATTCAGCCCGTTTTCCCATCATTATCGAAATCCGAAGCTGCAATTCTAGACGGATCCTTTCTTCCACTACTTCTAAATTCAATTCTTTATCATAAGTGAGTGAGTAAGTCGAGTAATGTCACGCGAATTTATATAGCGCTTTTCGAGTAGTGTGCCACAGTAGCGGCTGATCATTCCTAGGCTCTTACGAATCCATCAATCCATCCTTTCATCAATCCATCCACCCACTCACCAATTCTCCTACTCCCGCCAGGTACAGGTCTTTCCTACCAATCCACCTCATCACCTGATTCCTTCCCTCATCCGATTCTGCTCCCAGCCACGCCTTCTAAGCCACCTTCAAGACGACGCCGTCTTGTCACGAGTTCTAATCTCCAGCTGGATGGTGAATGCTACGAGCAGGTGCTGCCCTGCAATACTATTGCAAACACACACAAACACACACACACACTCACACTCACAAAGACAACCACACAGACGCGACGCTGCGCCTAATGCCGAGTAATGTGTTTTCTTCTAATAGAACAGCGACAGCACCTGCCCGGTGCGTTGATTCTTAATCTATAATGAAAGCTAATGGCTGATCCGACTTAAATCAGTGTCCGCGATAATCAGAGGGACTTAATGCGCGCGAATAATGAGGATCTCGGCATCCCATATTAATTATTATATTAGTCTTAATTGCGAATAATGAGGATCACGGCATCCCATATTAATTATTATATTAGTCTTAATTCGGTCTTCTCTTCGGTGAGTTCCAATTCTCGGTGTTTTCTTTTTTCCCGTCGCAAGTTGTGGTGTCTCACAGTCGGTGTCACCTACTTTCATTACGCGCTGCAGTAGAACTTTAACATATCTGTCGGCAGCTAGTTGGTTCGACAGTTAATGACAAAGTCCAAAAACTAATGATGATGATGATGATGATGATGATGATGAAGATGATGATGAGGAGGAGGAGGAGGAGGACAATGCTGTTGTTGATGTTGTTGTTGATGTTGTTGTTGATGATGATGATGATGGTGATGATGATGATGACGACAATGTTGTTGTTGATAATGATGATGATGATGATGATGATGATGATGATGATGATGACGACGACGACAATGTTGTTGTTATTGATAATGATGGTGGTGGTGGTGGTGGTGGTGGTGGTGGTGGTGATGGCAACTGCATTCAGTATTTCGAATACGCATTGGAGACGGATCCATTCGATGCTATCCTTCCATAGCACCGCCACTTGAGGAAGACGGAATATTTTTATTATCGGAACTTCTTTTTTTTAGCTCGTAGCCGCCGTCGTACAGTATTGTCGGCGCAAGAATCGATGGCACGTAAGCCCCACGTAACAACGATCACGTATCCCGAGTGAGTCGTACACCATTCGGAAAAGGCAAAGGGGAAGAACCCGGAGGCGGGGGAACGGGGGACGGGGGTGCGGGGGTGGGCAGTAATCCCCTCTGCCAAAGGCGACCGTTGTATAGGACATTAGCAGCCGTTGTTTATCGTCGAACCGGTTCGACGACGGGCATCGAGACATTACGTCGACCCAATGATGATGATGGTATTCATAAAACTATCATTATATTCAGACTGTTAAGATGAATTATATGGCGCATTTTCTCTAAATCAACGGCGGATTTTTCTTAGTTAGTTCTTTCCCGAACGGAGCAATAGTGCAATGGCGTAAAACGCAACATCTGTCGTTACCCGGGGTCTCTGGGAGGGGGTTGGGGGTTGGGGTGGAGGGTGGGGGGTTATATGGGAGGGGCACATGCTAAGGGAGATCTTGGCGCTTTGATGAATTTCCTCGTTTCTGCGAACGGTCGTGGATAAGTTGGTACATCGCTTATTCGCTTCGCTTTACTTACTCATTTACATCCTTACTGAGGCCAAGACAATCATAATATTTCAGACTGTAATAGTCTGAAATATTATGATTGCCTTTTTGAAAAATTCGCGATTGATAGGCACGCAATGTTTTGAAGAACAGCTGGCAATTTGTCCAAATAACGTTTCACCCCCCAATGCCAACCCACCACCGCCTATAAATGTTCTCTGATGATGATGATGATGATGATGATGATGATGATGATGATGATGATGATGATGATGATGATGCTGTTGTTGTTGTTGGTGCCAAGGTTCACCTGGTTCACTGGAACGAAGACCTGTACGCGAGTTACGAGGAGGCAGTCAGAAGCGACGAGGGAGTCGTCATTCTGGCCGTTTTTGTTCAGGTAGATCAGCAGAATTTCCTTTTCTCAGAGTTGATTTCATTGTGTGACTACGACGCCGATATAAAATAGATTAATCAGTAACTAATGATAATAATAACAATAATAATAATAATAACGATAATAATAGTTTAGAGTGATTCAGTAGGG
This sequence comes from Metaphire vulgaris, assembly GCA_018105865.1. Taxonomy (NCBI): domain Eukaryota; kingdom Metazoa; phylum Annelida; class Clitellata; order Crassiclitellata; family Megascolecidae; genus Metaphire; species Metaphire vulgaris. Next base: position 10,332,984 of record CM030862.1, on the reverse strand, counting down.
TCTGTCATGCATTGAATGAATGAATAAATAAATAAATAAAGTAATAAAGTAATTAAGTAATTAAATAATAATAATAATAGTAATAATAATAATAATAATAATAATAATAATAATAATAATAATAATAATAATAATAATAATAATAATAATAACAAGGTTTAGAGTGGTTCAGTATGGTC
>CM030862.1:10325305-10327805 GCA_018105865.1 Metaphire vulgaris | reverse complement strand
TATATCCGGGGTCCCCAGTTAAGGGGTTAATAACGATGCGAAGATGAACTGTGCTCTAATGCTTCGTTGAGATTCGTGGCTTTCACAGAGACAGTATAATGCCTCCTAAGCCACTTTAGAACATGCCAAGTTAAGTTCAATTTACGTTGTTGCAGTGAATTCACGCCACACGACTTTGCGCTTTCATTGGTAGAATGCAAAGCACGAATGCGTTATATATTCTCCTTCTTTCACATACATTCTAACTTCGTCGTACTGCTCCTCTCTCTCTCTCTCTCTCTCTCTCTCTCTCTCTCTCTCTCTCTCTCTCTCTCTCTCTCTCTCTCTCTCGGCGTGTTTTGCCTACTGTGTTCACTGTTGACCTTCTAATATTCCAGTCTTTTCTATGTCTGTCTGTCTCATCCAGTATCTTCACATTTCCACAAATGTTGCAGAGTCATCTATTTTCTAGTACGATTTTCTTTGTTCGATTTTCGTTAAGATATTTTACAGGAATTGATTAATATGAGAATATTATAAACCTTCTTCCGTTATTTTGCTAGTCTAAGCAATCTCTCAACGGAAACGCTGTATGCTTAATGGTTGTTTCTTGGATTTGGAAAAATCGGACGCAGTTTTAATGGAATATTTTTCCACAGATGATCTGAATAAGTACTGGACGTACCAGGGTTCGTTCAGTACTCCGCCGTGCTATGAGACGGTGACCTGGGTGGTACTGGAGAAGCCGATATGGACAAGTGGAAAAGTGGTGAGCTGGTCTTATCGGAGAATTCGTTTAGCGAATAATTACAATTCGCATTTCCTTTGATTTGCTCACTTGCTTACAGACATGTGTACAATGTTGAGTGATGACGATGGTGATGATGATGATGGTGGTGATGAAGAAGAAGATGATGATCATGATCATAATGATAATGATGATGATGCTATGATCATGATGAAATGATGATGGCCGTGATGGTGATGGCGGTGGTGATAATGAGAAGATGATGAGATGATGATGGTGATGATGATAGTGATGATAGTGATGCTGATGATGGCGATGATGATGATGATGGTGATGATGAAGATGATGATGATGACGATGACTATGATGATGATGAAAATGAAGACGATGATGATGACGACGATGATGATGATGATGATGGTGGCAGCTGATGTATTTGAGCATTGTCTTCAACCGTCGATGCGTAGACGAGTGAGTGAGTGAGTGAGTGTGTGTGCGTCTTGTCGCAGCTGAGCGGGTTTCGAACCCTGCGCTGCTACTGCGAGAACGAGACCCGCCCGGCGGACGAATTCGACGGAGAGCTGGCGTCCAACCGTCGACCTCCGCAGCCGATCGGGACCCGCAAGGTTTCCTACGTAGACTGCTGTCTTTTTCGTGGCTACCCTCACCAACAGCACGGGACTACAGGCGGCGTCGTCGGGGGCGGGGCGGGATCGGCGGGGCGGGGGTGGGGAGCCATTTCGGAACGGCGGGCCGTCTACTTCAGTACGGCTCGCGACATTTCAGAACTACGTCGGCAAGTATAGCGGAGATGGGCTTTATGGCGTCCGGCGCGGGTGACGACGATGACTTATGCTGCGCCATCGTGTGAGGGGGAACGGGGGAGAGGTAGAGGGGGGAATGGGGAGGAGTGTGGGCCGGCGGGGAGGAGGGGGGAGGAGAAGAGGGGTCACGAGGACTCTTTTTCCGGTTGTGACGCGAGAAACTATGTATGAAGGCGTTTGACGTCAACTCGGCGACGGGCGTTTTGCAGTAAGAATACTGTGTTACTTTATAGTACGCCGTAAGAATTCAGTTCTGCCTTATTTTGTGCGAATCATCCTTGAGATTATTATTATTATTATTATTATTATTATTATTATTACTATTATTATTACTATTATTATTATTATTACTATTATTATTACTACTACTATTATTATTACTACTATTATTATTATTATTATTACCATTAGGCCTACTATTATTACTATTATTATTACTATTATTATTACTATTATTATTACTATTATTATTACTATTATTATTATTACTATTATTATTACTATTACTATTATTGTTAGTATTGTTAATATTATTATTATTAATATTAGGCCTACTATTATTATTATTACTATTAAGCCTACTATTATTATTATTATTATTATTATTATTATTATTATTATTATTATTTCTACGCTTTCTAGCGGCGTGGGTTGAATAAAATGATTTAATTTTTAAAATTGAATTTCTATTCTGGTGAAAAGTAAAGTGCTCGTAAAGCATACGTTTAGATTCCATCTGATTTTTTTCTAGTAAAATAAAGAAAGTTTTTTGCTATTCGATTTGGAAATTGAGCGAAATTGCGAAATAGTTGAAACCTGCCTTATTGCAAGAAAGTTTTCTATTTCCGAACTGTCGAATACTCAGAACTTTTGCTACGTGAACTTTTGACCCGCGGCTGTTCCAAAAAGTTGTGGCCCATCAGAAATATTCATCCCCCCTCCTTGTTTT
>CM030862.1:10312805-10320305 GCA_018105865.1 Metaphire vulgaris | reverse complement strand
GAACTTCGTTAACGCGTGCTAAACGGATCTGTAAAATTTAGTGCATTGTATCCGAATAACGTTTTATCCAATACCATTATCCAATACGGCAGGGCATCACACGGGTCCGTACATTTCGGTACGTTATAACCGAATATTCGCTATAATCGAGTCTGTCATAACGAAGTTCTACTGTAGTCGATTTCAACATTTCAATTAATTAATGGACCGCCGTTGAATGATAAAATCTCTATTGAACCCAACAAACCAGTTACGGTGCAGGCAGCCATTTCAGTAGCCTAAAGGGTTTTTATTGTATGAAAATTTGAAAAAACACATTATGGGTTGAATTCTCAGTATTATAGACGTCAAAGTTTCCTGCTGTAAGGCTCGAGTCGTTAACAGTGCTACATAGATATAAGCGAAAACATTACAAGCGAAAGGTTTGTGCGGATATGAAATTTCTCTTCTCTGCAACTCTTCATTTATTAATCTAAAAGCCAGACAACGATAAACTTAGAAGACGAAACCGTCAAATTTTATATCGTAAATCATAAAATCTGTCAGCGAACGAGGAGTCATATAATATCCATGATGAAAATTTAATTCAAGTCTATTGAACTGCACATACTAACGATAGACAACTAAGGAGGCGGGTACTACTACTACTACGCCGAAGGCGCTATATAAATTCACTAAAACTTACTTATCTACTTGCACTTACTTGGACCTGGCGAAGTCGGTGGCAAAACAACGAGTCTGTGGCGCATGACTTACCCTAGTCCTACTTACAGGGCCGAATTAAGGTCCGAGTGGGCCTGTGGCTGCATATTTTAAGGTGGCCTACTTTGGCAATGTTATGGGCCTATTTTAAGGGGCCTCTTTTTAGGGCCTATTTTAAGAGTCCCATTTTTAATTTGAAGGGGCCTATTTTAGTAACTTTTTAAATTTCAAAAATTTTAGCCATTTTATTTACAAATTTTAGTTCAAAATTAAAATTTCACTCAATAATTGTAAAATTTTTAGTCGAAAGAGAGATAGAGATAGATAGATAGATAGATAGATAGATAGATAGATAGATAGATAGATAGATAGATAGATAGATAGATAGATAGATAGATAGATAGATAGATAGATAGATAGATAGATAGATAGATAGATAGATAGAGAGAGAGAGAGAGAGAGAGAGAGAGAGAGAGAGAGAGAGAGAGATTATAATATTCTGAAGCAACTAGTAAGTAAGCAGGCATTCATTTAGCCCCAATCAAGGACACACTCGTTGTTATGCATCGGTTAAAACTGAAAGCAAAAATAAAATTAAAACCAAAAAACTCCCGAACCCAACCGCCAACCCCTTCGACTACCTCGCCGCGGCGATCATGTTCCCTAATTACTAACTAACTGGCTGCTAGAGCTGATCGGACCCGCACTAAATCACAGCCCATCTATCTAGTGGAGCTTGGTTTCTGTTTCTGCGTGCTCTTTGAACGACCCGTCGCTAATAGCCTTGAAGCTATAGCCTTTTAAAAAGGAACGCGTAATGCCTTGTTTGCGCAGGTCAGTTTTCAGCTCGCTAATAGGAAGACTTTAGATGTGGAATCTGTCTTCCTGCCATGTCCTAGACTACGTCGTCTGCATCGAAGTCTGCTTCGTTCGAGGCCGATACGAGGTAAACGGCTGCAGTTCGAAGGCGGAAGCGATAGTACGTTAAGTAGACGACAGTTGACCAGAAATTACGAAATATTCGTTACGATTAGCGATCAAGAACAAGTCTTCTGATCGTATGCATGACTTAGTCTAGGCCGTTTCCCGGGGAAATTGCCCTTTCCCCCGGAAATTTCAAATTCTCCCCCCGGAAATTTTGGCATGCTACTTCAACTAACAGCAGCCCCCTAGCTGACTTCCCCCCGGCTTTGTCAGTCCCTCCTCCCCCCCGGAGTCCAGCGTCTAGATTAAACACTGATCGTGTGGAACATAATAGGGCCTACGTGCCTGTCCTTAGCTCCAGTCTTCACTGTACGGGGGGCCAAGTTAGTAAGCTTAGTCGATGTATTTTGAAGTTAAGTGATGTGCTATGTTGTCAATATGGTTTCTCTTTGTAGACTTTGTAGTTATGTTTATGAAGGTAAGTTGCAGAAGTGAATTCAGTTTGTTTCCGTCTCCGTTCTGAGTCCTGACCTTGCAGCGAGCAATGTCCGTTGACTTTCCGAATCGCCCGATCGTTTCGGATTCCACCGGATGCGACCGGAAGTGGAAAGCAGACGATGGGAAGTTTAGGAGGCCGACCGGACGTCCGGTCAACGGAACGCACCGTTTTGGGAGCAGTGATGATGATGATGATGATGACGACGACGACGATCTAACAGGTTGTCGTCGTCTGGTGGTCGACGATTCTTGTCTTTCGAAACGGAAGTCATTCGACGTTGCGTCACGTGACCGAACCGGTGCTGCCGCTGCAGACTCGAAATCATCGCCGCAGAGAAAACCCGCCAAATTCGGATCGTTGGACTGGACGTCGAAGCTGGAACCGAATCGAATCCAGGTTCAAACCCGACTGGGAGGTCGACGCTGCTCGATGGACGACCTTACTCGCCTTCTGGAGAGGGTCAAGGCCACCTTTGGACCCGGTCCGGGCGTGGTGTCTGTCCGCCTATCCCCGCCTGAGTCGAACCCGGGAGACGAGGCCCCATCCTCCTCCTCCTCCTCCTCCTCCTCTCGAAGGTCTGATACGCTGTTTTCAACCGGGCGTTGTCAGCGTAAACCGCTGTCCCATCGAAAATCACTTCCCGACCGACTCGCGGACCATCACGTGACCACGGCAAGACAAGGGGCGAGGAAGAGGTCACGAGGTCGGAGGGGAGGGGTCAAGTTCGCAGACGACTTCGGACTGAACCTGAACACGTTCGTCATGATCCCGTCGCGCTATTCTGCGCATGCGCAACCGGAAGCGAGCCCAGTAGGTCGTCGGCTGTCGCCGGGTGGCGTCGCCGGAAACGGAAGTGGCGGACTGTTAGACAGGAAGTCGATGCTGCTGCTGCGGAAGCTGGGACTAGACTACGAGGACGACCGAATAGTCTTCCGTTCGGATACGGATTCTGCCGACGATGCCCGGAAAATTCGGGGAACGGGGTACGCCGCCGACCCCCTAACGGTTCGCGCACAAAATCCCGGACTTTCGACGAATAAACCCCCCCTTCGAGAACGGCGAGAACCGGATCCGGCGACGACGTCACAACAACCGGAAGCCGACTTCCGTCTCTGCTTCGACCAGCCGTTCGCCGACCTGGAGAACTTCCGGCGCCGACTTGCAGCGGACTTCCTGTGCCTGGAGAACGTCCGGGTCGACGACGACGGGGCGTCCAGAAGTCCGACGGAGGATCCGGTTTCGCCCGGAGCAGCTGGACTACTGAGATCGTCTCCGGTCCACGGCGCCGTCACGATCCTGTGCAGCATCAAGGTCCGTCGCTGCGTTCACCGGAAAAGCGTTTTCGCGCGCTGCACGGACAACGATTGGTCGACCTACGCCGACCTTCCGGGCGAGTACCTACCCGGGGTGACGAACCTCGGGCTGGAGTACGACACGTTCTGTTTCGCCGTCCGAAGACCGGTCCACCGTCGACGGAACGGGGATCCGCCGGCGATCATCGGGAGTTGTTGGAAGGGGACCGACGGCAGGCCTCCTCCCACGTCGGCGGTGGAATTCGCCGTCTGCGCCACGGTGTCCACTCCCGGAGGAGGAAACGTCAGTCGTTGGGACAACAACAACGGATCCAACTATCGCATTGAGTGGTTCGACTGACTCGTTTTTCTTAGTTCATCCCCGTCAGTGTTTTATCCAGACCTGTTGGGGGGAGGGGGCAGATTCCCCGCCCCACCTGAAAATCCCCCGTCCCAAAAAAAATTCAGCACTGACACAAATTTTTGCATTGAACTGTGTCTTCCCGTCCAGCCATGGCAATCCCCCCCCCCTTCGCCACCCCCCACCCCAAGGCCTGGAGTCTGGTGGATAAAGTGGATCTGATAATCATCATCATCATCATCATCATCATCATCTTCTTCTTTTTCTTCATCTTCATCATCATCATATTCATAATCAATATCATCATCATCATCATCATCATCATCATCATCATCATCATCATCATCATCATCATCATCATCATCATCATCATCATCATCATCACTACCATCATTGAATTTATGTATGTGTTTGTCTATATATCTTTGTGAGTGTCTGTGCTTGTACATCTAATACATTGGCTGTCTTATTCTTTTAAAATGCGTCCAATATCGAGTGTCCCATCCATTTCAACTGCTGTCATAAAAGCTGAAAATATATATATATATATATATATATATATATATATATATATATATATCAGGCTGAAAGAGTTTTTGTCAATTATTTTCAAATTTCGACGTAATAACTTAAAATACGGCCGTTTCTACTTTCCTATCATCAACCTTCTTCAATTCTGAACGATATATAGTAACAGGATCCCCACCAGGTCGGAGTGAATTCAATTAAACAGTGGCGTATACCGGCCTAAGCTTCGGCGGTGAATAGAGGCTGTTTGACGATCACTGCACGAAATTCAGCGCGTCACTGAACTCTAGATTTTAAAAAACTTATACAGAAGAAAAAAAGAGAGGAAAAGTATGCGGAGAGATCAGCTAACGTCGCTCTAAATCGGATTCTCGTAATAATTGGAGATTGATCATTGGGGTCACCAACAGAAGAAATGCTGCATGGATGGTTTGGTGTATGTCTAATTGATTTTGAAATGTCTTCGGAGTTTTTCATCGATGCTTTAAACGTTATTCCCCCTCCCTCCCTTGATCAAAGTTCTCGACTATCATTTCTGTAAAATTAGCATTAACCTGGCTAAAAACATATTTACTACTGCTATACACCAATATGAACAGACTACAGCGTTTAATAATAATAATAATAGTAGTAGTAATGGTAGTAGTAGTAGTAGTAGTAGTAGTAGTAGTAGTAGTAGTAGTAGTAGTAGTAGTAGTAGTAGTAGTAGTAGTAGTAGTAGTAGTAGTAGTAGTAGTAGTAGTAGTAGTAGTAGTAGTAGTAGTAGTAGTAGTAGTAGTAGTAGTAGTAGTAGTAGTAGTAGTAGTAGTAGTAGTAGCAGTGTTGGAGTTGCCGGAGAGGGGTTGGGGGGTTGAACCCCCAGCTAATTTTTCAACCCTCCCAAAAATCGCATATCGGGTACATGCAGTATCTGTCATTCATTAATTAAATTTCAGCCCTCAACCTCCCCAGCTCAAATTTCACAACCCCAACCCTTAGTAGTAGTAAGGATGATGATGATGATGATGGTGGTGGTGGTGGAGTTGGTGATGATGATGATGATGATGATGATGATGAGGATGATGATGATGATGATGATGATGATGATGATGATGATGATGATGATGATGATGATGATGATGATGATGATGATGATGATGATGATGATGATGATGATGATGATGATGATGGCAGTGACTTTGTATAACACTCACAGTATTCAGTGGATGATGGCACAAATCTATCGGCAAAAATCAATTTAATACAAAATATAGGAAACACTTGAAGTTTAAAAATTTCACGGTGCAGTGATATTAGGGTCTTGTTCCCTGTTAATTCTCTCAATTTAGTGCGTGGAGTGATGCAAAAAATTGGCCAGAAATGGCAAAGATGTTGTCGCAACTGTGAAGGTGAAGATCTTTAAAACGTGAACACGACACTTTGCTTGAACACAACATTTCGATTACTGATGACAGCTTAGACTATACATCGTGATTAAAGTGCGCACGTCTTCGTATATGTACAAATGTCTACAACTGACAGTATAACATAATCCAAAACTCTGAACAAACGTCTTTTCAACACTAACATATTCAAGTTTCACGTCATTTGGCGGAATTTAGACACATAGCAGTTATACAATGCACTATAGCATATTACACAGTATACATCGAATCTCTCGATTGCAGGATAAACGAGAATGATATTCCAGTATGTACGGAGACAGAGAGATGCTTAAAAAGACAATCACTTTGGCAGTCTTAAAGAGTCTACGGGAAATTTGAGGAATTGACCACCGATTTCTACGCTTTTTTACGAATTATTGTCATCGCTAATTTGGTAACCTCTGGTTTTTTATTATGTCATCGCTCCTTGGTTTCAAGGAGCTATGTCAATTATTCAAGTCAGTTGTAAAAATGAAACACAGTATATTTCCTTTGCTGAGGGTTTGCCGCCCGGTACTGATCCAGAATGAGTCTCTCCCTATTAGAGATATAAAAAATTGGAATTTGGTCGTTCGACGCCGAAAATAATAGAGATCTGACATTTTTGCTTGTTTAAGAAAAGTCAAACATCTCTTTTGAAGCATAGCACAAGACAAAGATTCTTTGAGATGCTATACTTATTAAACGTAACTCATCTACTGAAAATAAAATTCAGTCTAAATATAGAAAGATTCAACGTTGAAACTTTACAATCGGTTATCTAAACTTAGGTCTCAATGCATTTGACCAACACGAGGTAACAGCTACAACCAATGTGCGTTATATCCCATTCACGTCGCCTTGTCTATAGGCCTAATGCACTGCGTTCGGAATGCCTTAAGATTTCTAAGAAATCTTACCTACTTACTATTCACACCTTATCGAAACTCTGGTGAAATTTTAAAAAGTAGATTTACAACTGTACAAGGGAATGACTAACCGAACAAATCCGACCGCTCTTGGAAACCTAGCTGCAAAAATTCTGAATTGATTTGGTAGAAGTTTGCTCCTGAAAATTTCAAAGATGTGTGACTAATGCTACTGTTATACAGTGGCGGCTCTAGGATTTGGCAAGTGGGGGAGGGCCGTTGGGGGGGGGGGCAACTTCTAATCATGGGGGGGCCAACCATTTGTTGTTTAATGTATGTAGCATTATGTATAGAGTCCCAACTGGGGGGCCACTGGGGGGCCAGGCTCTCAATAGGGGAGGCACGGGCCCCCTGGTCCCCCCGGTGGAGCCGCCACTGCTGTTATAGACGAGACTATACAATATCGTCACAGTATCTTGACATAATAAGCATGGGCGTCCGAGGGGGTGCAAGGGGGTGCAATTGCACCCCCTGGAAAAATTGTGGAGTTATGAAAAAAGTAAAATTACTTGTTTCTTTTGTCACAAAACCTTGTTTTGCATCCCCTCCTCTGGAAAGTGTTTTAATTTCTTTCGTCACAGGACCTTGTTTTGCACCCCCTTGGAAAGATTTCTGCGGACGCCCATGATAATAAGTCTGGTAAGTTTGGAACACTACAGTGTACAGCTTCACAAAAACGGTCGCCTATCACATCGATCGTTACGCCTAGAAAGAGAAGGTCAACAGGTCACAGAGGTCACGCTGCGAAGGTCAGCAGAGACGAGAATTCGATTCTATTGATCTCTACGGAGCACGGGACAGGACAGAGCGAGCGGTTATTCGATTTTTTTCCTCACGACGACAAACTCAACTCGTGTCATAT